>JAAGAY010001819.1:0-21560 GCA_011801015.1 Ardeotis arabs
CTGGAAACATTCAAGGCCAAGCTGGATGGGGCTCTGAGCGACCTGATCTAGTGGGGGATGTCCCTGCTCCTTGCAGGGGGGTTGGACTAGATGACCTTTGAAGGTCCCTTCCAACCCTAACCATTCTATGATTCTATGATTCTATGATCCACATGGCTGTCTTCTGCACTTTCTTCACTCAACAATGGATGTCTTCAATAGAAATGCTCTTACACAAATACATGTGTGTACAAATCACTTAATTGCAATTCACAGCATTTAGAGAAACAGGCAAATTAGGTAATCATAACTACCCTTTCTAGCCTTAAAAATCATGAATGAAGAAGTTTGTGAACGGCCAGTAAAATTCATAGCTATGGCTGCTTTGAGGAGTCACAACACTTCACTTGCAATATTGGAATAAATACTGAGTGCCTAATATTTCAAATACTCTTTTTCTCCAACTCGATACCAATATTTCGCACTAGTGGAGATGGGTGGGAGTTGAACATATTTGTAGATAATGAGCTCTTCAATCACGTAGACAAATGTTACAGACAAGCGTCTGTAGTTGGATAACCAAGCTAGACTGAGACCCATAATTTTATTATAGAAAGATTGGAATAGTAATTACAGAGGATTCTACATCACTTACAGCCAAATCACAGTGAGTTTGAAACTATCCTCTTGCTCTCACACAGATAAAATCAGGGACGTTCCCAGTTGTGTACTATGCAACAGGTCAGACTATCTCACTAACAGTGGTTCCTTTGGAGGTTTTAGTCCTGGAACTTGTGAGACAGAAGTTGATATTGTATCTCCAAGCTCCTTGAACAAATACAGTGCACAGTTAAATCAGACATTTCAGTTATGCTGCATGCAACTCTGGTACTGGAAGGGAAGAAAACTCAGCCCTTGAAACCAGAAGTATGGTAAGAAAAAGATGCAATGTTCTCAGCTGCCAGGAATATCAATAATTGGAATTTACTCTGAATCTTTTGTTGATTATTTCACAACTCGAATCACTTTTTCCAAGAATACAAATGTGAATGGGGAAAAATTATTAGGACACCTCTAGAAGCAGCACATTGTCCTGTTCTCTTTCCTTAGTAAACTGATCTGACTCCAACTTGTCCTGAAATGTCAACCTGAATTATTGTTTGAACAGAATTGCTACAACAGTGGCATGAATTTGTCTTCCACTGAGCATGAGGGACTGAAAAAATGAACTGCCATTTACAGGAAGGATGTTTCTTTATTTTAAATACAAGTGATTATAATTGGTTACACTGTGATGTTATTACTTCAACAGCAACCCCCTGAAGTGTTAGAACTCCTTTTCTTCATGCAGTTTGATTAATTTTCTGGAAGAGGAACTTCTAGGACACAGACTCATAGAATTAATAATTTTGATGTATCATCTTTAGAGGAACTCTTTTCACTTTTGATATTCTCCAAGCATTTCTAGACAGGGCTTACCAACATGGTTCCATAAAGGACACAAAAAATTCAAGTTGTATGAAGCTTCACCTTCACCCTAGGTATTCAGTCTCTCCAAATGAAAATAATTGAATTAGATCAATGCCAAGGTGGTCTCCACAAGTAGATTAAAATCTCCTCTGGCAAGAGAAATGGCTCCTCTAACAAATGCTTTGAAACCACAATGGACAGAACATCTCTAAACAGTATACAGTGTTGTCCTTTCCAACATTAATAAGATGATCACCACACAACATCTACATGCACTGTGCACTCTGCCTGACAGTTTTTGAGGTTATGCAGAGCCAGTGACTCATTAGAAGCTCAGATATTGGTTCTCCTTAACTCTGTTTCTCAGTCAGTGCAAAGTTCTTTTGAAAGAGGAAAAATTTCTCATTAGTGACAACAACCAAAGCAGGACAAGTGGCTTTTTTTGGCCTTTTGTCTTTCTTATTAGTGTAGGTGCTCCAAATGGCTTCCAACTCGTTTCAAAATATTTGTGAACAACTAACTATCCAAGACTCTACTTTTGCAATCTTTGACTTCATGGAAAAAAATAGCTGTATCTTGATTTCAGTACCTTTATAGTTGAAGTCAATGCAGTGTTATGAAATGAAGACTGTTTTCAGTTTTGGGGTACTTCCAGATGACGATCTCTAGTGAGTAAGAGTTATCAACAAGTTCCTTTCCAAAAGGCACATTTTCTGCTCTTTGGTTTCTGAATAGTTATAAAAAGCAGGAAGGAATATTGTAGAATGAGAAAGATATCTCTATAAAATATTATGGGGTAACTGATGTGCAAATCATTAATATAACATATTATGGTTATAGGAATGTAAAGCCTTTCAACTAGGTTATGAATAATTGCCAGAGAGTAGGATAGAGTTACAGAAAACTTTCCATCATCAAAGAGAAGCTATTATGGGTAAAATGATACAGAATATTGTTTGGAATTGCATTAAATTATAGTGAAATCTTTAAATCACTTTTCTTTTACAATCACTTTATATCTTCTACTCTCAAATATGTAATTTTTGAAAGTACAGCTTTTTGGAAAAGAAGAGATTGCAAACTGAACACAACTAAATTTTATAAGGCATGAGATGTGCAAATACTTCATTTTAACTGGTGGCAGCTGTTTAAGGAAGTAAAAGGCTGATCAGTTCTGTAATAGAAATAAAGCAGTCACCAAATACACCTTAGCACCGTGGCAGGAGGAGGAACAGAGCAAAAGCAACTGAGTCCAAGGAGCCTCAAGTGGACTCTGCTGTAAACATGCAGTTAACCAAGCTGTAGGAAATGGGGAGCTATTCACTCCTCTCATAATAGCAAGAGTTAAGTGGACCATAAGAGTGTTTATGTTTACAGAACTGCATATTTCTCCTCCTGCAGAAATGATTGTTTGGGGTCCCCATTGATCTGCCCTGCATCTGATCACTGTATTTTTTATTAACCTGCTGTTTCCACCGTACTCATGCATGACTTGCTTCAGGGGTCAGGAAGGACCTGGTGCGAGCAAACCCTGGGAGCCCTCTTCTTCACACCAAGAGGGAGTGCCTGAAGGGCACCACGTAACCATCCTTCTTCAGCCTCCTTTAACGCTGATACACAAAACACAGCTAGCAAACCTCCAGATTAGACCCCGGTGAGAAGCTTTCCTACACAAAAGACATTACAGATAAAAACTAAACATTAAGGTAGGGGCCAGAACTGAAGTCACTGGTAGTTTTTGTGTGGACTAGAACTCACTTTCAGTTAGGCCCTAATTGAAACATGAAATATTTAATCACAGTTCATTAAATGTCTTTGAACTGATATTTGTCAGGCATTCCGGTTTTCTGAATTTTCCACTTGTCATTGTTTAAAAATTTTCATTTCTTTTTCGCCTGATTGCCACAGAGAAAGATAATAAATGACTAGCCGTGGAGCAGGATCTCATAGTACACTGCACGCTGGGACTTTCAAAATAAGTTTCTGCTCCAGGGATCATGGGAGTCACAGCGGGCAGTAGAGCTTATTGATGGCATGTCCCTGCCTACACTTATGTATTCCCTGTATTGATCTATCGACAGATATTTGGCACTTTCCACCACCCACCTTGTTCTGTACTAACAGACAGGGCTTTCCACCCTCACAAAGATACTTGTCATGCTTGGCACCTGCTTCATATCGCCGTGGACCAACTTGATTTACTCATTTTGGGATCTAATTAAATCCCTTACTGCATTATTGGATGAGTCATTTTATTTTTAATGACTTCTCCTAAGTTTCCTGCAGCTCCTTGAAACCCAGAGAGAAAAAAAACAACAACAAAAAAAGTACAGAAACCAAAGTGCTGACATTGGGGCATTTAAGCTTCGTTTGAGCAAGTGTCTTGCAGTTTGACCTTGTGGACACAGTAAGAAATCTGCCGTTCTCTCAGCCTCATCCCCTGAACTAATAACAGAGGTGATCTCAAATCCCTTTTCAATGACTCTGAAGGCATGACCTAAAAATCCCTTGAACTGGTAGGAAGGCTTAATTTGATTTTTCATTGTTTAGGTTTGGGCCCAAAGGCAGCATGGAACAGCTAGATGAAGATCAACCAAGAAAATAAGCCCAAAGCAGAGCAGTTCCAGTATAATTCCCACTGAAATTGCAAAACACTGTTGGGATGAGAAGAATAAATTGCAACTGGATACGACGGAACAGCCCATCTCTCCTTGTAATGGTCACGTAGATTTTTTTTGGTAACAGTCAACTATGTTGACTTGGTTTGAACCATGCACACAAAAAGTCTATAGACAGAATTACTGTGGTGTTTGCAATGTCTACTCACACTGTAATTTTTAATCCTGTTTCTCTCCCGGCTTTCATGTCTTGAAATCTATCATCAGCTTTTATGCATTTTCCTTGAAATGTACAGTCTTATTTGAGCTTCATTTTTTGGTTTTTAATTTCATTGCACCTCACCATATTGTATCATGAAGAGCATCACTGTCCCTCTCTTAGAAAGTTACCTTACACAATGCTTTCCTAACCACCTCACAGTAGCTTTTTCTGCAACTGGACATTTCCATCTCAAACACTTCATTTTAGAATTTCAAACCATTCATCCACTTATCCCAGAAACCCTTTCACTCAGACACTTTCCTCCTTGCTACACTTTTCAAATCCTTGAATACAATGGCTCTTTTCCTTGCAGTAGCCTGAACTCCCGTTCTGTATAGACCTCTTCCAAGTGTCTTATGTGAGCTCTCACTTCAAACCTCATCTACAAATACCTTCCACCACTACTGTAAATTGTCTTATCTTTTACTTCTTTTTTTTTTTTTAATACCAGTTGGCTTCCCTTAATCCAATAAAGCATTATGGGATATCATTTGTATAAAAGACAATTGTTTCTTTAAAGTTATGCCCAATTTTTGTTCGCTTCAGGATGGGGGTATTTTATGCCCAGGAGCTCATGAGCTGAGAACGTAGTTTAAAGGAGAGAAAGAGAACCAGGCCCATAGCCAGTTTTAGCCTACTTTTGAGAGCAGGCAGCACTACTTCATGCCAAGTTTTTGGACTAACTCCCCATCAAGTATGTATAGGATCAGACTTTTCACTCTTGCAAATTTTAATGAGGTATATTTGCTACCAGATAATAAATACTCGCTGCACCTAATATCTCAGATAGAAAATTATCTACTTTGCCAGTCTTTGAAGTCTCTGCCTGGGTGCGGTATATTCATTACATTGAAAGTGGAGCAGCACAAAGGAGTTTTTAAGATGTGAGTGAAGTTGGGGCATGTATATAGAGGGCTATATGTGGTAGGGCTCGTGGGCAACAGTGGGAGATGTTGATCAACAGCCTGACAAAGCTAGGAGCATTGGCAGAGGGAGAGCAGTCACGGGAGTGAGGAGGACTCAGAGCCCAGGAACGGGGGAGAAGTAGAGAAGGGAAGAGTTATGCAGAGCTCTGAAGAGAGTGACAAGAAGGTTTAACGTGATGCACTGTTGAATGAGGAGCCAACAGCCGTCTTCTGTTCAACGGGGTTGTATTGTACTTTCTCTCCGCTTTCAGGAACAAATGTCACAGCACATCCGTGCCACTGTAGTGCTATAAAAAGTTAAATACTGTTATCCAAATGTAGAGGTAGGGAGAAATCCACTGTTATAAAAACAGCAGAAACTGTGCTGGAGAGAGAGCCTAAAGGGGAGATTGTCCCCAGCTCCCCAAAAGCCTCCACCTGTGTCATCCTGTCCTGCCCGGATGCTTTCTCCCCAGCTTAAATAGAGCCTTCATAGGCTGTACATCACCCCAGTGCCTGCATCGAAAGGTTAATTTTGCTAGCAGTGCATCATCATCCTCATGTCAGCTGTTTAGCAGCACAGTGTGTCAGTTAGACACATCATTGGAAGGGAGACGATTTGAGGATAATGTTTGGAACAGATAATACAATTGCAAAGCTGTTGGGGCTTAATTATGGGACGCAAGCAACCGCTGCATCTGCACCACAACCACCTGGGAACACACAGAAACGAATTATTTTCCATGTGCACGTCATATTGATGACTCTTTTCTATTGACACTCTTGATACTGGCAGTAAATTAAACCAGACGGAAGGGGATTTTTCCCATTTCAGTCCATGCTAACTGAGAGGTAACTTTAAGTCTCTGCGTATTTATTGAGTAAACTGCAATCTGGCAGCTTTGAACAAAGGAGAGAAAGGAGAGGAATGAAGGGTTTTTTTAAAATGCCACTGGCTTCCTTGTGCAACAGACTGTTAAATCCTATTAGCAAAGTTTCCCCAGGAGTAGCTACAATAAGTGAGGGATGTGGTACTCTCAATTGCTGTGATGCTTAGATATCCAAACATTTGGTTTGAGGACAATGTTTTAACTTTTTTTTTAATATAAAATCAGTGGGAAAACAAACTGTGCTGCCCTTAGGGCCTCTGAATCTACTGAGTCAGCCCAAATCCTTCAGGAGAGATTGGATGCTCTTGTGCTCTCAGAGCCTGATCCAGACATCAGAGAACAGTGTCACTTGAGCAGGCTTTCAACAAAGCTCTCCACACTTGAGTTACCTCATTATTTAACTTGCGGAGAGGTGGCAAGTCACTGACACAGGGACACTGGATAAAGGGAGACTCTTTGCAGAAGAAATTATGATCCTACTGTTGGTAGATGAGCAAAGACAATTGCATCTCACTTCTGCAGAGGTGGCCTACACCTGTGTTTTTCTGGACTTTTGTGTTTCAGACACCTTTTACTTGTAAACAAGGAGTCACACAAGGAAACTATTTTATTTAACTCTTATCTTGTTTTAAGCATGACCTGAGCTGTTCAGTTTTAGTACAGACTTAATTCAACATTTTTTAGAGGACGAGTTTGGCTTTAGCTCCATTTCAGCGGGGGGAAGAAAAAAAAAAAAAAAGGAAAATGAAAATTATTCCATTTCAAAAAAGATTTCATACTGACCAATTCAGTTCAGCTTCAGGTCACGAAAAATTACGTCTTTAAACCAAGTTTTCGTTTGAGTTCAAACTGAAGTCAACTCTCTGCTTGTAAATTCCTTTTATCTTAGGAGGGAGACATTCATAAGCAGTAAATAGGAGATAGTGCATAACAGTCCCTCTAGACATAAAACTCCACTTCAGCAGCGTAGGGACAATAACAGCTAACATCAAATAGGGGATATTAAAGCAACTCTTAATTTTCCTGAACCTAAAAATACTCCCTTCTACAAAAATGAACACAAACATAAGACAACAAGGAATTGAGCATAATTATTTTCCAATAGCTATTCATTAAAAAAAAGCATGACATCTAATGGCATTGTGTTGGACAAACTGAACCAAATTGCTTGGAAAGATGAAGTGCTGCTTACTGAGTCAGGTTTTATTTGGTGGTCTCTCATCTTGATACTGATTTAGCTTGACCTTTCTTAGTTTAGAAGAGCTGCCAAAACTAACAGTTTGGCAGTGACATCACTGCAAGTGTTTGATAAATTCTGCTTCTTTTACCTTATGCCTTCTGATTTCCCGTAACTGATTGATCCTTTCTACCACTGTGGCTAGCTTAAAGATTAAGTATTTTCCAGTAATGGATGTGAAGGGAAAGAAAAGATCAAATACAGATTACTTGCAAATATAAAATAGGCAAAGCCCTAAGGGAGAAGAGACAGCAACTGTTCTGCTGTATCTGAAAAAAACCTTCACAATTTACCTATATTTCATAGAATGGTTTGGGTTGGAAGGGACCTTTTAGGACCATCTAGTCCAACTCCCCCCACCATGGGCAGGGACATCTTTCACTAGATCAAGATGCTCAGTCCCATCCAATCCGACCTTGAGCACTTCCAATGATCGGATATCCCCAACATCTTAAAAAATCTAAACCTATTCTCTCTCAGTTTAAAACCGTTGCCCCTTGTCCTGTCATTGTAGGCCTTGGTAAAATGTCTCTATCTATCTTTCTTATGAGCCTCCTTTAAGTATTGAAAGGCTGCAATAAGGTCTCCCCAGAGCCTTCTCTTCTCCAGTTAAACAACCCCAACTATCTCGACCTCTCTTTATGGGAGAGGTGTTCCAGCACTCGGATCATTTTTGTGGCCCTCCTCTGGACCTGTTCTAACAAGTCCATGTCTGTCTTGTGCTCATGGCTCCAGAGCGTGATGCAATACTTCAGGTGGACTCTCACAAGACTGGAATCTCCCTTGACCTACTGGACACACTTCTTTTGATGCAGCCCAGGGTATGGTTCGCTTTCTGGGCTGCAAGCATACATTCACGGCTCATGTCCAATTTTTCATCCATTAGTATCCCCAACTCCTTCTCTGCAGGGCTGCTCTAAATCCATTTAGCCCCCAGTGTGTACTGATACTGGGGATTGCCTCAATGAACATGCAGGATCTTGCACTTGGCCTTGAACTTCATGAGGTTCTCATAGGCCCACTCTTCAAGTCTATCAAGGTTCCTCTGGATAGCACCCCTTCCCTCAAGAGAATCAACTGCATCACTCAGCTTGGTGTCATCTGCAGACTTGGTAAGGGTGCACTGAATCCCACTGTCTGTCATTGATAAAGATATTGAATAGTATCGGTCCCAATAAGGACCCCTGAGGGATGCCACTTGCTACTGGTTTGCACTCTAGATATTGAGCCATTGACCTTTTGGATGCCATCATCCAGCCAGTTCCTAAACAGTCCATTCATCAAACTCATATCTCTCCAATTTAGAGGTAAGAAAGTTCTATTTCAATGCTACCTGTTTGGTTCCCTCATCACTGATTCTTCCACCCTTTTTTGATTTTTGGTTCCCAGACTGGCAAAGGACACAAATCACATGTTTTCTTCCTATGACTTCTATACTGTTTAAAGATTTTCTGCTGTCTGCTCCATTCTGTTTTCTTGTTTAACACAACATGTTTCATTATATGTTCGGATGTTGTCAGTTCCTTCTCCTTACATCCTTATCTCTCTGCGGTTTGTCATGGCTGAAAACCCCAGAGTTCATTAAGTCATCAAACAATAAAAATGAAACTGTGGCAATATTTCCATACCCTGGGGTTTTTGAGAAAACATAGATCAAGATTTAACCTTCATCCTAACTTAGTCACTGAGTCTATGCAGCATGTCCACCTTGTGGTATCTTTCAAAGATGAGCTGATGGGTTATTTATCTCAAGTCCACTATGATCAAAATTATACTTAGCTTCTGTAGTATATAGTCACAATCAAAATCACCACTTACACACATTGTTTTCCTATGTATGCTTTCATAAGTGTAGTTTTCAACCAATGTTTCCATGTATGACACTTTTCAGTATTTTATAGAGCCTACTAATGTGGTTGAACCCCATTGCCCATTCAGAGTTTCCTTCACAGAGTATATTACTCTTAGTTGCAATTAGTAAATTTTTTTTTACAGTCTGCCAGGAGATCCATCTACTTGGGCATCTATACTCAAAAGACACTGGCATCTCTGAAGATAGGCATCTGCAGGAAAAACCCTTCAGAAGAAAAGTGAATACATAATATCTCCATTATATATCAATTTTATGAGTGATAGAAAGTGCTCAAGGAGCAAGGTTTGAACTTGAGCAGAATCCCAAGCACAAAATGAGTCTCTAGGGAAATGTTTATCTCCAAAGACAAACAAGATCAAGACCTCAATCAGTGAAAGTAATTCTGAATACTAGAGCCTTGCCGAAGGATTTCATCATAGCTGGGAGAGCTGAGTAAGTGGGCTGAAAGAGAGTGAATCCCTTGAAGGTAAATAAATATACGCAGTCATAGAAGGACACCTTCATTTCCTACACTCTTGCTGTGTAAATTATGGATTGCATCAGTACATACATCCTCTACTTTTACCATAATAGTTGTCTGAGTTGGAGTGCTTGCAAGAACCAAGCTAGTCAGAGAGAGTGTTCCAAAGGGAACTGCAAAAAGAAAAACAGGGGTGAATCCTTCACCCCATACCAGATCAAGGGAAATCCAGAAGTCAGAGGTACACTCCTCCACTAGGCTGCATAGGCTGGGTCCCAACTTTGGAGAGACAATATCAGCCAGGGCATGGGACAACCAGTGCCAGAACTCCTCTGAATGTTGTGACAGTCCCTGTGTTTAAACAGGTATGGTTAAAATCTGTCTTTGTAGTCTTCAGTGAAGCCTGGAGATGTTGCTTATTTTCTGTGTATGCCTCAGTTGAATTCTCGTACTAGAAGACAGCAATTGTTAGAAAGCAAAATATCGGCACGGTAACCTGGCTGGCAGCCCTCTGCCTTGTTGCAGCCCTCAGGAGTTTCTGAGCATTGCAACAGATGATCTTCTGGTGATTTTGCAACACTGGTAAATACCCATCAAGGACATGCTTCAGCAGTGAAGGTCTAGTAAATTAAGGCAGATTCGAAACATGATCTCTAGAGCTTATAGGTTAGTGCTTTTTCTTTTAAAAATACTATATGCTTCATCGCTGTCCTTCAATAACACACATTAAAAAAAAATCAGGCAAATCAATCCCTAATGTGCTGGAATTGTGCCAGTAATTAATCTGTTTAACTATGGGGACTTGAAGAACAGATAGGAAAATGCATCCCTTTTCACCTGAATTAGCAGTGTCGTATCTTGAGTTCACAAGTCTCTAATGGCTTTGTAATATTATTTTACAATTTAGTCATGACAGCTATAACTCTAGTAACTGTAACTGACCTCTTCCATAATATGTGATGATTCATTATGCTTAAGTCCGTTTGATATGTGGATCTAAGAAAGAGAGAAAGGAGAAAGGAGAAGCAGAGACGGTTGTGACTATTTAACCTGGGGAAGAGAAGGCTCCTTATCAACGTGTATAAATACCTGAAGAGAGGGTGCAAAGAGGATGGAGCCAGGCTCTTTTCATTGGTGCTCAGTGCCAGAACCAGGGACAATGGGCACAAACTGAAACGCAGGAGGTTCCCTCTGAACATCAGGAAACACTTTTTTTTTACTGTGAGAGTGACTGAGCACTGGCAGAGGTTGCTCAGGGAACTTGTGGACTCTCCATCCTTGGAGATATACAAAACCCATCTAGACTTTTGGGCTACCAGTTCTTGGTGGCCCTGCTTGAGTTGGACCAGATGACATTTGGAGGTCCCTTCCAACATTAGTGATTCTGTGACTCTGTTAGAAAAGAGAGAAAGGAAAGAGGAGAAAGAAGAAAAGAGAGATAAAGGAAAAAAAGAAAAAGAGGGAAGAAGGAAGGAAGGAAGGAAGTAGGGAGGGAGGAAGGAAGGAAGAAAGGGAAGGAAGGAAAGGTAACTAGTTTCTTAAGATAAAATCAAGAACAAATCCTCAGCTGATCTCAATCAGTCAGAGGAATTTGTCTTATGGTGCCTATTTATTTTCTCTTCAGCAAACACATTCCCTGTCACACCATGTGGGAGCTCCCACACAGCTTCATATTTCTCCTATTCTGATCAAGGATTTATCTGTCTTTGCTTATACCAGGTGATGACTGTCCTCAAGGTACTAAGCAACCGAAGAGAAAACAAATGATTGAACACATTTGCTGAAGTAAAAA
Organism: Ardeotis arabs; assembly: GCA_011801015.1. Lineage (NCBI taxonomy): Eukaryota > Metazoa > Chordata > Aves > Otidiformes > Otididae > Ardeotis > Ardeotis arabs. The sequence continues at coordinate 11,487 of JAAGAY010001819.1, forward strand.
ACAAATATTACAGTTAGGAGCATCTGACCCCCATCTCGTAGCAGGTAGTACAGACAAATCATTAAAAACTCAAGCTAGTGCCTAGACCTGCTGACCTCTGCTTCCCTTGCTCTCTCAGGAATTAAAGCTTACATCATGCAAACTAGACATTCATCACCTACTATTTAAAACCTTATTACTTTATTCTGATTCATACTTGATCAATAAAATAAAAAGCACATTTACAATAAAAAAATACAGAAATATCTATTAACTACCTATTAACCATGGTTCCTTTTTACCATCACTACTGTACGAAGTTACATCAAATTGCAGCCTTCTCCTGATGAGCAAAGTATTAGGAACACAAGAGGAATATAGCAGAGCACCTGATCATTAAACCATGACCATTAAGAACTATTAATGGCATAACTAAAGAACCATCCTTCTTGGCATTAAAAAATGATATGTATGTTCATTCAACTATTCAAAATTATGCTAAAAAGCTATGCATGGTCAAGTTCTTTATATAAGCAATAAGAAAAACTACTATTGGTTTTGGTGTATTTTGGAATGCTGGATACAAAATTAGGACATTTTTAATCCATTGGTCCATATCTGTTGCCTTCAAGCTTCTTAAAAGAGAAGATGTTTGATCAGGTGATATACTATTTATTTTCAAAATCTTTTAGAATACTAGGAAAATTCCAAGGAATTGGAGTAAAATGCATATGACCCAGTATTTTAAAATAAATATGTGGGTAATTACAGGACTAAATATCTGCCTGACATCTATCCTGGGGGAAAAAAAAATAGCCTAATATGACAATTTATAAATAAGGAATTAAAGATGGCAATATGTAAATCAGAATTCAACTGTAAGAACAGATCTTGCTAAAATAATACAGTGTATTTTTTCCTGAGACTGCAGGCTTGGATGAAAAAGACAATAATGTCAAAACAGTAAAGATCACTATGGTATTTGACTTTACACCAGAAACAACTTGTAGAAGAACTAGGAGGATACAAAATGAATATGTAGATGTTGAACTTTTTACAAATGGTTGACTGATAGTCTTTGACATGTAATTGCAAACAGAGTGTATACTTAGTTGGGTTTCTAAGCAGACAATACTGAAAAGAGAGGTCACCGAGAGACAGATACCTAATAAAGCAGACACACAAAAAGCATGCTTTTATTAGCTGTCAAATTATACATGAAGGGATAAAAAATAATGTATTAGCCCCTTCTCTCTTGGAAATTAGTGACTTTGGAAAAGATCATGACTTCTGAGTATAATGTAGTCAGAAGGGCTAATATGACTCCCGGATACACAAATTTGAGGATTTCTGAGTGTATGGGTAGAAACTATACAGCCTCTCAATTTCATAAGGTATCACAGCTGGAGGATTACACCTTCAAGTTCTGGTCTCTACACTTCAGTATGGGTATCAAAATATTAGGAAGATCACATAGGTAACTTAAGCTGCCCACCAGTTATCACATACAGAACTGAAAAGTGAATTAAACATTCCTCTATCTCACAGGCAATCACACAGAAAGATCTAGCCTAGTCTAGACAAGCTCAGACAAGAAATAAGTCATGAACTTTCAACAGGCAAGGCAATTAACCATCAGAACAACTCACCAACAGCTAAGATGTATTTTCTATCACTGGAAAATTTTAAATCAATGTTGGATATTTTTCTGAAAGTTACATCACAACTCAACGAGAGATAATGGGCTTGAAAAAGGAATCAGTTAAAGCATGTCCTATGGCTTGGTCAATGCATTTCACACCGGATAATTACTATAGTTCCTTCTGGCTTTAAAAGCTGCTACACCAGAAAAATAGCAACACATTTGAGAGTCGTACCTGGGATTTGAGTATTAGGATGCAACATTTTCCTGCCTAACACTTGAGTGGATGACTTGGGTGTCCTTGTGGTCAGACTACCTGATGAGACAGTGACTTGTAAATTCTGTCACTTTTAATGTTTCCAGTATATGGATATATGTAGATATATCACTGTTTGGCCCTATTTTACGTTAACGACCTGACGTTGAAACTTTTGGAAAGGCTGGAAAAAAGAATACTTAGTTTCACAGAGAATCTTGAGTATAATGTGAGGTCATGGTCCTTCAGCTTCTCATTGAAAGTTCTTAAAATGGGCTAGGGAAAGCTTAACCATCTGTTCAAGCTTTCTCTGTTACAGATATTGACATTTGCTAAAGGCAGCTCTGCTTTTCCAAAACAGTTCCTTCCTGCCCAGTCATTCCAGCTCTGAGCAGACCAAACCTTGTGGAACTCAGTTCCTTTAACCAATCTTTGCCACCTAATTTGGATCTCTTTTCCCAAGTACCCATCTCTGGTTTCCAGAAACATCCTCTGATACCCCCCTGCTTATCTAAACTCATTTCACACATCTTTTACCTGCTTATCATCTCTATTGAAGTGGTAAGGTCTTGGCTATAAAGCCCAATTAATCAATAAACTAATGCTAATCCTAACTCTAATTGTTACTATAGTGCCACGCATCAATAAGTTAACAAAGAACTCATGAAGCTCACAGAACTCACACCATGAGAGATAATGCAGAGCACATTAAAATATCTTTTTCCCCCATATATTTATTTAAACAATATAAATCCACTCTGAAGCTTAATTTTCACTCTGTCAGAGGTCTGTTATGTTATTATGATCACATGTAGCAGCAAGAAATCGGTCATGTAAATCTATCCATAACTCCTGTTAGTTAATGGTTTTCTAAGTGCACTGAAAACTCCATCTGCTTCCACAAGTTTACAGTGCCTAAACACTTAAGTCTTTATCGAAGTATCCTTCCCACAGGCAGTTTCATGATGACTGGTCAGGCTTAGTCGCACTTTATTGTACATCTGCTCTACAGTGCTTAATCTATTCTAAAAAGCCAAGAATATGACAAACAGTAATTATTAGACACCAGCCTAGATGCAAAAAAAAAAAAAAAACAAAACATCTTTAGAGAGATTAATAAAACTACAAGGGTAATAAAGCAAGACCTTTCAATTCATGGAAAAAAATAATCCCTTTTATAAGATCTTTGATATTTATGGTTATTGAGGCTGGAGTGACTTTGTCTTAGTTATTGATTTCCAAGTCTACATGATTATTGCTCTTTAAACATTGCAGAGTCATACTGTACTTTGCTGCAGACTCTAAACCAACAAGAAATAGAAAGGCACTTGAGTCCCAAGCCAAGAATACCATGTGAGGTCTTTTCTTCATCTTCAACTGACACACAAAACTTCTGTTTAGACTCCTTTCTTTGTCAAAAGTCAAATTACATCCCACCTACCTACCTCCTTTCCTCCCTCCAGCTTGTTATTCAGTGATTAGCAGCAGTCTTTGTAGACAATTATTTCCTCCTTTGTATTAATCAGTAGGAGTAAAGTGACTCACTCCACCACAGAACATGAAGGTCCTGCTAGGTCATCTGCCCTCCCTTCCACTGCAGCAAGAGATATAAGCTGATGCTTACTGCAATCAATGCTCAAATATTTCCACCTACTCTTGTTTCAGCCTAATAGATAAGTTATGAGGGAAGTTCCTCCTTAACTGGTGATTTAGAAGGTTTTATTTTCACTTCAGAAGTGTGTGGATAAAGAAAGAACCTGCCTAGTAAACATTTCAGGGAATCCTGATTTCAAGTAGGTGAAAACGACACTGTTAAAAGGCGCTTTTATACTGCCAGAGTAGTCTAAAGACAAGTTTGATCTGTCTTAGCCTAATGAGAGTCAGGTTCAGAAAACAAAAAACATCATGATGTCCATTAGCATCTGCTCCTCAAAAAGTCAGAGGCCCCAGTCTGATGTCTGGTGTAGCATGAGGTAGGTGTGTGCCATGATGCCTGTTGGCAACAGGGAGCTACACCAACATCCTACACACATGCACACACCAAGAACCTGTCAGAGAGAGTGAAAGTTGCAAAACAGCATCAGTTACTTCCTTTGTACAGAAAGCAAGTTTGCCATCTCCAAGACAAGACTGCATGAAATTCCAGCTGTGTTGTGCTCTGCACATCAACTCTTCCTAGCGCCCTTCAAACTCAAGAAGAAAGAAGATTTTTTGTTGCTGTCCTTCAAGAGCTGCTCTCTTGCTTAAACAGGTCCTGCAGCCTCCCCTGAACAAGACTGCACTTGGCGAGGGAGATTGATTTTATGAGAATGCCTGTGAAAAGGAGACCCTTTGGCCATAAGGGGTGTAGAAAGAGTGTAATAATTATTATGGTCTTTTCAGTGGCCATTACACAGATCCAGAGAAAAGAGGAAACTGTGTGGGATATCTAATGTGGTAGAAAAAAACCTAAGCCACTACTGATATCTTAATATCTGTGCAGTATTTAGCAGAAGAGTCTTACCACGCTTCACCCTCTCAGTCGGGAGAAATTACAATGTCATATGAATAATAGATGAAGTGCTATTTTGACGATGTAAATTAGTATTAATGTAGAAGATTATTTTAATAGTGTGCATAAATGGAATTTTCAGTGCTGAAAGGAACCCTAATTAAATCTGATTCTTTCAACCGTTCGCTGCTACGCCGCTCAGTATTTTGGCAGAGGGGAGGCTGTTTGTTTTCTCTAACACTTATTTCTGTCTCCTCTTTAAATCATTTATTGTTATATTTAGCCACTACAATCAAAAAGTAAAATAAAAACCTAATGATGAGGTCAAACAAGAAGCCTTTTAATAAGGCAGAGCACGCTGCACCAGAAGGAAAACATGCCAGCACCTAGGGAGAGTCATACTGAGGCCAGGCATTCTTTAATGCTAGGAAGCTGAAGAAATCACTTTCCATTTCTCTTGCTTGTTTTCCTGTAACAGAAACTTGGAATTTCATCAGCACAGAACAGCCAAGAACACTATTTCTGCAGAAAGCACAAGGGATTTTGCTGCCTTAACCTTAGCTTTGCCTGTTGCATACAACAGGGTCACACTTGTACAGTGATGTGCATTCACCATTATCATATAATTGGAGCACTGCATTAGATCTGACTCAGGAAAAAGAGGCAGTCATATAACACCTTTCAATTGTCTTCATCCCACAGCAATTTCCCATTCAGCACGCATCTAGCTGAATCCCTGTCCGCATAAGACTGACCAACCTATTTGGACTGTCCTTCTGCAAGCTCAAGTGCTTCTAAATTATGTTTTGTAATCCACATGCAGGAAAGGAATTATATCAATGAGATCACCCAGGAGTGCTTAGGACTGTGAAGAGCATGGCCAGCCTGTTGCAGAAAGTGCAAAGCCAGGAAGATGCTAAGAGAATTCGACATTTTTCTCAAGCTCCACTTCTCCTCCTTGATAAGGGGTGTGGGATCAGGAGGAATCAATAATAGGTGTTTACTTACCTTAAAAGCAATTATTTTTCTTTTTTCCCCTATAATAAATGAGCATGGGACAACACTTCATCAGCTTCAAGGACAAGCCCAGCCAGCCCTACTTGCCTTTCTCTCTCTGAGCAGGCAGAGCAGCTGAATCAGCCCTCCTGCAGAAAGACCACATCAGTTCTTGGTAATGAACACACCAGTAATGTGTGTAAGTTATTTTCACAGCATTTCTTTTGGGGCAGTTGGTATATTTTAGTACATTCTTTATGAAATGGCTAATACATTCTGAGGTGTTGTATAGTACTAGATTACATGGAACCTCGCCTTCCAACGATTGTTGCTTGCTTTTCCTTAGAGAGAGAGTATTCAGACAAAAGAGTAATCTGTCAGAGTATGTTCACAGTGCTCAACCCTTCCAAACACTGCATGATAATAAAATATCCATCATTATATCTTCACCTTCTACAAAGTATATTTCTGCTGTACTGTGAAGAAAATACACTTGACCAGTCCTGACCAAAAGCAGCCAGCTGGCTCCACTCTCACAGAAAATTAGAACTGTTGTCAATGCTCCTACCCTCCCGCTTTGAGAAACCTCACAAAACATGTTTTACCAGACCTAGGATGAATATTTTGGTTCTCTGGTGAGATCTTGATGTCTTGTGGTCAAGAGTAGGTCCACTAAAATCAGTGAAAGGAATACGGGGAAAAAAAAAAAAAGAAGATCTAGAAGGAGAAATCCAGAATCTAGAACAAACATGCCAAAATCCAGGACAGTAATAAAAATAAGACTTCCCTGTAGACGCAAGAACAGTAGAGGTCCTTGAAATACATCAGTCTTTTCAGCTCTACATGTGCTGGATGTAGAGTGCAGTGGCTGGAGGTTACTCTACCTTACATCAGGGGCCAGCCACTGTCCTCAACAGACCCTACTCAAAGGTGATTTAAAGCATTGCATCTACATCCGCACAGAGGTAAGGTACAGTATTACTGTATTACAGCCTGTCATGTGCTAGTTATTTGAGCAATATTTATGGCCATGTATTGTGCTATGAAGTACAATAAACAATGACAAATATCAATGGCATATTAATCTGAAGAATCATCATTTACGTGTTTTGTGATGGGGCTGTTTCATAATTTATTACAAAGTTGTTTGTGTTGTAAAATGCATTATCCAATATTTTCTAATCTATGGTCACAATACATTATCTCAGCATTGAGATTAAGCTCACATGTTTATTACTGAGGCATTTTTAATCTGGTACAGCTCATCCAGGAGGATCCAGGAGTGACTAACTCATTTTGGTACAAATATGAATCAATGGTACTTACGTACGAACAATAGATGCCGTCAAACTGGAGGGGCCATTGACAACAGACCGTGGAGTCTTTGCATTCAGGAGAGAGAATGAGTCTTACTTCAAGTTGCTTTACTTTTGTTCAGATGATATTGATACAGACATAAATACCTGTTTACAGAGAAATTTTAGTCACTCCTCTGGACAAAGAAGCTTAGAAGGAGTGCAGGTATTTGCTGTCCTCCTGAGGCCTTCATCCTCTCGCAGATACAGGCAGAGATTAACACTTCCGCAAGCCCAGGCTTCCCCCCAATAAACACTACTGGTTTCTCAGATGTGTCAGCAGAGCACATGGTATCAGTGCACTTCAAACTATGTCAGCAAAAATGAGTTGGGTTTACAAAGACCTATTGTTTTGAAGATTTTCAGAAGCTACAGCCCAGGCCATGGAAAAAAAAGCTAAAGGGTACAGCCACCATGATCAGGCCATAGTCACTTTTACTGTACACATTCACCCATCAGTTCAGTCACATCTGTTTCTCCTCCTAAATCACATTTTGCTACTAAAGAAAATATCATCTTGAAAGGTGCTGTCACCACTTCTGCCTCCTCCACATCCCTCCCTCAAGACTCACCTTCTCAAGGATATCCACAAAATGCATCACCTGACTGCCGATGGTCAGCTCTAACAGCTTGCTCCACATTATCCACTCTCCACATCATAGGTTTTTGTGTTTGGTGCTTTTTTTCCCCCATTGATTTCATCCAGCCACAGAACTAGACTAGGAAGATAAACATTTATTGACCAAGTGACATCTACACATTTCAGACATGGGTGCAGCTACAGCACACATTTAAGTGCTGAAAAAAAAAAGATCCTCAAGCAAGCCAGTAAGTTCACAAGCCCCAGCAAGGGTAGCTGGAAATGTCAGTTCAGGTCCAGCACCAATAAATCTATTTCAACACTGATATCTGTGGATATTTCTAAATTTCTTCTATGACTTGCATTGTGTGGCTGGGCTGTGCCTCCACTGTGCTCTTCTTCAGAGCCAATGCCAGGGTGAGACTTTTCAGCAAGACCTGCACTTTGCACAAAAATGAGAGGTTAAAATAATATGTACCTAATAATTAACTTGTTTTTACATAATTTCAAATTCTGATAACACTATATTAGAAAATACAGTGCATAGACCTAAGGGTATATTATTGCCATCAGTGTGATAAAAATTGCTGTCAGGGAAGCAATAATTAGAACTCCAGCACTGCATATCCTCAGCCGACTTTCAGGATATATAATGTGTCACTGCTACTTGTCTGCAGTCATTAAGGAGGTCATCTGACAAGACAGACCTGAACTTGGGCTTCAATATTTTCATCATGGAAATTTCAGCTTCATTCAGATGTGTTGACCTGAAACATGCACTTAATCAAAAGGGAACTCCACTCAGAAAGAGAAACCTGAGTTTTTTCCAGTAATGGCTAAAAATATGGTTGACGTGGCTCTGCATTTAATTGGACATCTGTTGCAAGATGTTATAATTTCCATTCCTGGTCACTGACATTTACTTTCAAGACACTTTCAATCTGATTAGAAACTCTGCATATAACTTTAGCAACCAAAAAGCTAGTGAAGAGCTGAGTATGTTGCAGCTGGAGACAGAAAGTCACATCTCAAAATCCTGCTTAGCATTTTCCAAATGCTCTGACTACATCATCTTAGGAAAGTTTTTTTCTTCTTTGACTTCCTTTTGAAATGTGGAGAAAAGAAATCTGTGATGAACTAGGTTATCTAAGCTTGAGATCCATTCTGAAAGCACACACTGATGAAATAATTTGTGTCAGCTTTCCCTTCACCTTAAATTTCAAGTTTAAGGTCTTTAAGTTTGGATGCCAGCTCAACAGTGAAAGCCAAACCAGACAGCTGTGGAGGACCACTGAGTTCTTCTCCTTCTTACCTCTCTCATGCAAGAAATAGCATATTTCTGAAAGAAGATTTTAAAGTCTTTTCAGTGTTTTTCCTTTTCTGTGGCACTGCTCTGTGGAGAAGGTAGGCAGCTGTAATGTGCACTATTAAAAGATTGTTTTAAAAACATAAGTAAAGGAATCTGACAGGGATTAAAATTGCTGTCCTCAGGATGGTCTGTGCTACAGAAGGACTGTTGTTAACCTTAGCAGGGACTTAAAAGCCTGGAAAGAACTCTTTCCTATGCAGCAGATCAGTATCATAACTGAGGCAAAGGAAAACCAACAGCTGCTGTTATTGAAACAAGTTATGGAGTATGCACTTCCATGTCTTCCATCTACCTTATGAATAGCAGGAAAATGTTTCCTCCCAGTGTTTTCTTTTGCTAAACAGTTCTCCTTTGAAACCATGCTCTGCGGACATCATTCAAATGAGTACTGGGCTGTGTTGACAGCAACTGTTGACTCATTTAAGAGGAAGACAGTGAGTACACATGCTTCCAACTTTTTTCCATTTCCGCTCAGATTTTCCTGTTACAACTTCAACTTTCCTTGCTGCCACACATATCATGCATAACATTCAGAATATATATTTATTAATGTCAGAAAATAAGTTTGCACTTGCAAGGTGACCCTCCTCTACCAGCTCAACATCTTCATTGCATTTCTTTTTAGTATAGATTTCTGGTGCAAGCCATAACTGTTGCACCTTCAGATTTAATTCCTAAACATATGAGTAGGACCATCATCAACCTCAGACCTGGGAGAACGTCAGTTCTTCCACATTGTCTGGTCTCGTGGTTACGCTGTTTGGAAGACTCAGCTGTGTTGAACGGAAGATTCTCTCCAGCTCTTGCTCTGTGCACTTCACATTAGATAATCTTTGATTAAAAGTATGTAAACAGAGGTAGCACTAGGACTCATAGAATCATAGAATCATAGAATGGTTTGGGTTGGAAGGGACCTTCAAAGGTCATCTAGTCCAACCCCCCTGCAAGGAGCAGGGACATCCGCAAATAGATCAGGTTGCTCAGAGCCTCATCCAGCCTGGCCTTGAACGTTTCCAGGGATGGGGCTTCCACCACCTTTCTGGGCAACCTGTTCCAGTGTTCTATAACTCATCGTAAAAAATTTTTTCCTAATTTCTAATCTAAATCTACCCCCCTCTATTTTAAAACCATTACCTCTTGTCCTATCGCAACAGGCCCTACTAAACAGCCTATCCCCATCTTTCTTGTAGGCCCCCTTGAGGTACTGGAAGACCGCTATCAGCTCTCCCCGGAGCCTCCTCTTCTCCAGCCTGAACAGCCCCAACTCTCTCAGCCTTTCTTCATAGGAGAGGTGCTCCAGCCCTCTTATCATCTTTGTGGCCCTCCTCTGGACCTTCTCCAGCTGGTCCATGTCCTTCTTATGTTGGGGGCTCCAGAACTGGACACAGTACTCCAGGTGGGGTCTC
>JAAGAY010001820.1:0-16061 GCA_011801015.1 Ardeotis arabs
GAGAGCAAGGAGGTGGTTGGTGACAGCCAACATGGCTTCACCAAGAGCAGATCGTGCCTGACCAATTTGGTGGCCTTCTATGACGGGGTGACAGCATCGGTGGACAAGGGACGAGCAACGGATGTCATCTACCTGGACTTGTGCAAGGCTTTTGACACTGTCCTGCACAACGTCCTTCTCTCTAAACTAGAGAGGCATGGGTTTGATGGATGGACCACTCGGTGGATAAGGAGTTGGCTGGATGGCGGCATTCAGAGAGTGGTGGTCAACGGCTCAATGTCCAAGTGGACACCGGTCACGAGTGGCGTTTTTCAGGGGTCCGTGTTGGGCCCGGCCCTGTTCAACATCTTTGTCGGCGACATGGACAGTGGGATAGAGTGCACCCTCAGCAAGCTCGCCGATGACACCAAGCTTTGTGGTGCCGTCGACACGCTGGAGGGGAGGGATGCTATCCAGAGGGACCTTAACAGGCTGGAGAGGTGGGCCCGTGCCAACCTCATGCAGTTCAACCAGGCCAAGTGCAAGGTCCTGCACATGGGTCGTGGCAATCCCAGGCACAAATACAGGCTGAGTGGAGAATGGATGGAGAGCAGCCCTGAGGAGAAGGACTTGGGAGTGGTGGTGGACGAGAAGCTCAACATGAGCCGGCAATGCACCCTTGCGGCCCAGAAGGTCAACCACATCCTGGGCTGCACCAAGAGGAGCGTGGCCAGCAGGCTGAGGGAGGTGATTCTCCCTCTCTACTCTGCCCTGGTGAGACCCCACCTGGAGTACTGTGTCCAGTTCTGGAGCCCTCAACATAAGAAGGACATGGACCAGCTGGAGAAGGTCCAGAGGAGGGCCACAAAGATGATCAGAGGGCTGAAGCACCTCTGCTATGAGGACAGGCTGAGAGAGTTGGGGCTGTTCAGCCTGGAGAAGAAGAGGCTCTGGGGAGACCTGATAGCGTTCTTCCAGTACCTCAAGGGGGCCTACAAGAAAGACAGGGAGAGGCTGTTCAGTAGGGCCTGTTGTGATAGGACTAGGGGTAATGGTTTTAAAATAGAGGGGGGTAGATTCAGATTGGATATTAGGAGAAAATTTTTCACAATGAGAGTTGTAGAACACTGGAACAGGTTGCCCAGAGAGGTGGTGGATGCCCCATCCCTGGAAACATTCAAGGCCAGGTTGGATGAGGCTCTGAGCAACGTGATGTAGTCAGGGATGTCCCTGCTCCTTGCAGGGGGGTTGGACTAGATGACCTTTGAAGGTCCCTTCCAACTCTAACCATTCTATGATTCTATAAAATGGATAGGAAAAGCTCCAGATTAGCAGGAAATCAGGCAGAGTGCTTGTAGTGCTCCCAGGACACACAAAAACTATCAATTCTAGATCAAGGCATCGCATGGTAAAGCAACAAGCTTGTACTCCTTCCCATGGCAATTCTAATATCTTCACATCTGAATTGCTATGATTGCACCCATCATTACCAGGAAACTGTGGCAAAATTAGAGATTGTTCAGAACAAAGCAGCAAAATTGCTCTAGCACCTGAAAGGCTGAATTATAACATAAAGGTTAAAAGTTAAAAACTTATAGTTTGAGTTAAAAAATGTGTTGGCAGTAATGTATAACATTAATTGGCTTATAAAATCACAATAATGTTGAACATTTATTTAGTGAGATGCACAAAAGAGCAATTAGGAGTAATGGGATATAGAGAGGAAAGATGATATGTTGGACAGTTATCAGGATGTGCGTCAAGGCATAATTCATTAGGTTGTGAAAAACACTAACGCTGAACATGGTGGAATATTAACATTTCGCAAATTAAAGATATACTAGGCAAAGCATAAAAAGTAGTCTCAGAAAAAAAAAACAGGCTGCTCTGACATATTTTTTTTTTGTTTTTGCTGCAGCTATATAAACTATGAAATAGTATAAGCAATGAAATTACACAGGTACAAATGAGAGTGATACCACCAGCTAGTCCTACAGCTAGAAAAGACTTATGCAATTATGACTGGGGACATTTTTTGTACTCTTATAGCTAGATTTAATCAGAAGTGCTTACATATTTGGGCTTAAAATATTGCTTCTCTGACCCGGGTTACCAACCACTCCGCAGTTCCCACATGCGCTGCCTGCACTGGACTGCCATTTGAAAATCAGTCCCAGCGCTGCCAACAACAGTTAATGATGGTGCTCCATGGAAATATCTCGTAACAGGGATACAGTCACGTCCCTGAGACTCAGGATGGGCTCAAGCACCTGTGCTGTGCCACTCAGTCACAACCCAGGTGAACTGAGCCAGTTTAAGCAATCACAGGCCTATAAAAGCTAAACAGAAGAAAAAAAAAACCACTGTGATCTTCATAGCTTCTCTGCCAGTGCAAGCTTTCTGCCAGCAATGAGTCAAAACAAGTAGATTAAATTATTGTTTCTCCTCCAAATAATGCATTCAGCAGAAATGCTACTTTGAATACTTCAGTAGGGAGGGTCTATTCAAGTGATGGAAAATGAAAAATTAATTTTCATGTAAGAACTTTTTTTATTTTGCATTTATGAAATGGTTAACTTTCTTTTGAAACATCATTTTTCAACTCTAAATTGACAATTACAGAAAAAGTTTTATGATTCTAGGTTAAATAACCCAGAGATTTATTCATCCTTTATTCTGAAGTCAAGCAAAACATTCGGATTTATCCCACAATGAATCCTCTGTTATTTATGCAGCTTTAATTCTGAATCATTGCCTCAAGCAGGATGTGCAGAATTTTGCTAACAGAACTTCTCCTGGTGTGCAGGCAAGAGCTGATTTGCTGTCTCGTAGATCAATCCCTTCAGTAGCTTTAGCCTTTATCACCTTGAAAAGGCATCAGTGCCAAGCGTGGGCCAAGCATTTATTTTCCATAAGTAATAAACTTGTGATTACGGTGACCGTACAAAACATGCTTTGTCTTTTTACAGTTATCAAGGGGACAGGCAACACTGATTTATAGTTTGTTAAACAATGTTGCTGGCTGCTCTGTAAACAGAAATGTTCAGATGATCTGAACGCACCTGGGGCTATACTCATCACTGGACTTGCAGTATTTTACCATTTCCAGGTCTATTTTAAGTTATGAGCATATGTAGAATCTGGAATATGGTTTCAGAGGGAAAGTAAGCACAGCAGATTGATGAGAGGTTTGCAATTTTCCAATCACTCCATTAGCATTCTGTTAAGTCTAAATTGGCATCCTTAGGCTCCTGACTGGAAGTGCTATGCAGAGATGAATTACAGGGAGCGGTTACAACAAATCTACGGTACTTAACATTTTGTCTCAACCAATTTTTTTCCCTGAAATTCAGTAGTGTTGGCTTTAGGAAGCCTAACATACAATGCAGGGTGCTATCTCACAGGAATTCAGAATTATATATAGAATTAGAGACAGAATAGCTAAGGGTTCCCAGAAATGCTATTACTGATCTGTAGATGATTGTCTATTTATAGTATATAACACAATAATTGAAGAATATAAGCACAATGTAACATTAGAGATGTTTTCATGGTGAAATTGTGTTTTTATTGAATTTCCATGTTGAATTGTTTCAGTATTTGTGCAAAGCACAAAGCAAACCAGCCATTCTTTGGGATCTGCTAATAAAAATCTGTGACTTAGAGTAAATAAAAAAAAAGTAATCTGCTTACTCATTGCAAATTAAACACAGAGAAGTAGCTTTCGGATGATGTATATAGGAATAAAATTCATCAAAAAGCATTCCCCACATAAGGACTTGAATTAAATCAGCATTTTGAATTGACAAAATTATACACAGTTCACAGTGGACAGTTCAGCACTATTGCAGGATTTTCCTTTTGTTTCTGCAACAAAGTGTTAAAAAAACATTCTAAATCAGAGCAGCCATAAGACTAAATGACCTGTGTTTTTGACCTACTGTGTTCAGTCCTTGATAATAATGCAGTGACTTAAAACAACAATATACTTAGGAGGGGAGCATGCCTCATGCCTCAGCCTGCACATATTGCCTCTGTCAACATCTCAGAGAAATGCCCACACGTCCTTATTTTATCAGAGTGCGTGCATGCGCGTGTGTGTTATCAAATAAACTAGTAACAACAGATGAACCGTAATTATGACTGATTAAACTTCCAGGAAGAAATGACTATTTTTTTCTGTAATGGTTATTTCCACCACAATTCAAAACTCAATACCGGATTCATTAAGAGTCCTGCAATTTAATTGAAAAATAATTGCATCCTTAAGTAGACAAAATACTTTGCTAATTGCTGCTTGACATTCTGGGCTTTAGAGATTGCACGTGCTGCCACGGTATGAAGGCATCCAGGGGCACTGACGGTGACGGGGGCTGCAGAGCGAGGTACTGTTAGTGCGCTTCAGAAGAGGCTGTGTCCTTTGATGGCTAATAGTAGTCCTATGCTTGCCAGAGTGTTCCTGCTGCAGAATTCAAAAGTACAGTTTGACAGCTCCAGCTAGAGATCTCTACTCTCTCTTTGCTTCTATGAAACCTCCTCATGACAGCAAAATTTTCTCAGCATCCATTTTCAGCCGTACAGGTTCACAAAGAGGACCAGCAAGAGACCAGGCTGTACCTTCCTCAGGCCATGCCACAACACGTCACATTTCAAAGACCAAAGTAGAAGAGAATAAAATCTGAGCACTGAAGTCAAGAGAGGATCGGCCTCTTCCTGAACCTCTTTAGCACATTCTCCAGTGGTACATCAAATGGCGCAGAAATCAGTCTCAGGACTTTTTTTTAAAAATGAACACAGTAGAAGTGGTTTCATACCTAAACAGGATCTTTATCTACTATGGACCTCAAAGAATAGGAGAAGCTCAGCGAAGGAATATTTCTATGGATCAGCCTTGCAATGAAATATTTTCAATCTGCCAACCTTTTCCCATAATATAGCCAGTAGACAAAACTGACAGTCTTCTTTATAGTCTGCACAATTTTACAGCATAACAGTGCTTGTATCTACACAGTTGCTGTATTGTGCTAGGAATTTTCACCAAAACCAAAAGAAAAAACTTCCTTCTGCTGGTAGTCTTAAAAATATGTCATAAATTGGACCACTGAGCTGCCGGAAGAGAAGGAAAAGGAACTGCAATATTTCTGTGCTGCTGAACTCATGGCAGAGTTCAGTCCTAGGCTGATTCTTGTCCTTTGCCCAGATTTCTGGATGCTTCCCTTGAATTTTGTTGTGAGTGCCAGAGGGAGTTAGGAGTGATGTGCATGGACAGAATGATCTTGTGCTTACAAATATTGCTTTTCAAAAAAACAGACCTTATGAGCTGTATTTCTGAAATATATTACATACCTTGAAGCTTTATGGATCCCCGAAGTGTTTTATTTTAAGATTAGTAGGACTTTTTCAGGCAGGGACAATAAGAACTGTGAAGAGAGTGCACTTCATTTTGAAAGAATATAACTATTTTTTTTTCTCCTTGCTTAAAGTGACCAGTTAGCAGGAGAAACATTTTAGAAGAAGCTTAGACTTTATTTTAATCAAGATTTATGAAATTATTTTTGTTTCAAAAGACTTGCATGAGATAGAACAGGAAAGATGGGCAAAATAATAACCATTTTCCATTTAAATATCCACTTTCTCCCCTGACATGATTCCAGAGCATTTTACAAGCCATCAGACTTAGTATGCCACAGGGACAACTTGTCTGAAATGCCACTTGCTCTGAGGTGGAGCCCAGCAAGCATTTTCCTGCACGCAGTAGCAAAATATAATGCATTATCACAGAAACTGAGAAATACCTTCTCTGGCTAAAACCCATTAAGAAAAGCTGTAGTGCAGCACTCCTGATGCCTCATCAGTCTTAACGACCTGCAGTGACACTGTCCTTGAGCCCAAGGACAGCACTCCTGCCCAGATGTGTACCTACCTGCCACAGCAAGGATCATTCCCGTGCTGCGGTGCTCGGGGCATAAGGCTGTCTGTTCCCCTCAGCTGCTTCTGAGATGAGTCATGACAGTTTCTATTACTGCAAGAAATCTCATATATAGCCTTCATCTCTCTGTGTCTCAAACATCCATCCCAAAAATACTTTCCTGTGGCTACCACTTTTTGTGTTCTGTCTATATGGCTTGTAAGACCTAGGGGACAATTTAAAGCATAATGAGGTACCTCATCATGGAGCTGAACGTCCTCCAAAAACTCTCTAGCATTTAACTGTTTTGATTATGCTTTTAAAATGCTTCTTATTTCTATGGCTAAAAGGGAGAAGTTCTTACTCGTAGCTTGCAGGTGAACCTCAGCTGCCTTCAGTCTTCCCGATCTAGTTAGTTGCCAAAGAGGATGCTGTATCCTTTAGTTACACTGTATTAAACCTCCTTCTGGTTACAGATACGTGGTGAGTGACACGAATGCGTGCTGGGACATTGCTATATTGGACAACCCTGATTTCAGCAAGGCAACTCAATTCTCTTCTGCCTAAGGCTGGGATGCAGTGTCCTCTGCAAGGCAGTGGACTCCCACCAGTGGGTGGACAGATACTGAACTGCTTTCTCTGCCTATTAAGATCATTGTTAGCAATTTTTTTTTTCCACGGAAAGACTGACATTTTCATATTTCTTCTAAAACCCAGTGGAGTATATCCATTTCTAAATTTAAGAAGAAGAATTCGAAACCATTTCATTTTAGAAAATTATACAATTAATCAGAAAGCTTTATTTTGCAGGCATCAGGATGGTTCATGTTGTCACTGTAAATGTAACATGCAATGAAAAAAATCAATGTTTTAAAAATTAAAATAATTGAAGTTTCAGTGAAATGAAGACATAATGTTGAAAAGAAAGTAAAGTAAAAGTAAAACTGAAACAAAAATAAAGAAAATTTAATACTATTTAAAACTGTTGAAAATTTCATTAAATTAAATGTTTTATCGAAAACATCCCAGTGTTTCTGAAACAGCATTTTTCAGTACAAAAGCCTTCGTTCACCATAGTTTTTCCTTGCCATATCTCCTTTTAGTTAGAATTGCAGATAGTAGGTGCTTTCTGTCACATCTCAGTACGGGTGAGAGACTTTGAATAGCTTCCAGTAGAAGCTTATTTTGAGGACTCTTCTTCCAGATCATCTCCAAAACACTTCAGGAATTATCATAAACAGTGAGAAATTCAGAACGGATTATGCAGCATAATTGAAGTAAGATAAAAAGAGAATTATATTTGCTTTTGAGAAGCAGGACTTCCTTATTGTCTCTGTGTAAAAGTCCTGTATGCTATTGATTTACATCTCTAGAGGAGTCTGACTGTCAAAATGAGCCTTTGATGGAAAATGAGCAGCATCACTTGGTGAATTCTGCAGCCTTTTTATGTAGTCAAACAGTAAAAGCAATACCACTGAGCAGCACAGTGTAAAGAATGGAAGATGATCTGTCTGCCTGCACCTCAGGATGCTGGGTACACACTACCCAAAAACTGTGTCCAGGGTTGCTTAGGTTGCATCTCTACTGCTAAATGCATTCAATTCAAGGAGTTAACCACAGCCCTAAGCAAACTGGTGAAGAGTGAAAAATATTTTTGCTGATCAGCGCTAGCCCCTTTTAAGCAAGCTCAGGGGTAGCTTCATCTAGGTAGCAACCTTGTTGCTTTGAGACCTAATGATTTAATTTCTTTTTTTCTGTGAGGTTTTTTTTTTAAGTGAAACTCAGTTCAAATATGGATTGAGTAGTTTTGCAGGCCATTTCTCAAGTGAAATTTTTATAATCTGGAACTGAGGTTAAGCAGTCCTGGAGTATGGAGGACTTTTTTCTGTCACTACAGATGGGTGAGGGTGCAGCCCTGTCGGTGTGGGGTGGTCCCTGACATGGGATGCACACAAGTTTTGTCTCAGTGCCTCTGGTTGGTTCACTGTAAAAGAAATCCCAAAAGCAAACTAAAATCCATGCAATGTAGAGAGTAAGGGCACAAAATCCAGTGCCTACAGTGAACTCAGGAGGTAAATTATGTGGTAGTGTAGACAAACCCTAAAATAAATAAATTACACAGTTAAACATACTTGCCTGTTACATGATCACTAGAATGGAAAGGAACTGCAGTTATGGGCTGCTGGTAAAGTTACCATGGAGTGCATTTTAGTTATCATTCATGCAGTTTTTCTGATTTCCATAATAAAGTTCTTGTTCTTTCACACATATACTCCATGCTTATGAATGGGGAAATGCTGCTTATTGAGAGTTCCTCAGGGAAATAATTTCTGATTCCAGAAACTCAGACAGTTCTGTTTCTTGGGTTCAAGAGGAATGTTTGCTATTTGAACTGGTTCCCTGTGGCTGCTGTCATCTTACAGCAGAAGGCTTCCTGCTCTTCAACCAAGTGCAGGATTTTTCCACTACATCAGTAACCGAGGATGATACTCATTTATATTTAGATATGTGAAAGTTAGGTGCCAGTGTTGAGCAGTTCATCCAAAATGCTCTCTATAACTAGTGAAGGAACTTGCTCGAATCAGCCTCTATCCGTTGGCTACAAATGCAGATCAGAGCACTGATTTAGGCTGCATGCCTAAATTTTATAAAGCGAAGTGAAGTGAATCATGATTTGATAGAGTAGTTCATGCTCTTGGGAGAAGCAACAAACTTCTGTAAGTATTTCTTCAAGTAAAGCACTTGAGTAAATATATAGCCATGAGGATTTAAAGACAAAATGTAACTCTGACTATGAAAAGCATGCCATTTTCCAATGTATAAACTAGTTGTTATAGTAGATTAACTAACTCCCTCTTATAAATGCAATGCAGAAGCTTCAAAGTGTAACTTTATTAACGATTTCCCCTAACATGTTAAGGGTATTTTGGGATTAGAGACATGGCAAAATCATATCTTTCCCCATGGTATCGCCAAGGACACATCTACATAGCAAACAGCAAAACAGCTATAATGATAAAAGAGAGTTTCTGTGGGAGTTTAGCTATCTTCTTCCATGTTTTCAGAGAATGATTAAATAGAATTATATTCTACTCCCTACTTTGCTGCTTATCTTAAACTGTAAGGGCGCTTTTTTTTTTTCATATCGGGAATGCATTTGCTGCCCTTGTACAGCACTTAACACATCATGGAACCCAATGTAATGCAAACAGTAAATAATAACAATAGTTTTTCTTGGTACAATGATAATTTTAAGACATTAATTCTTATTTTCTTAAGAGATGGGAGAGTTACAGGCTGTATTTTTGACGGAGTGAGAAAATACTGAGGACAACAGAAACATTACCATTACCTTCACCAGGAACAGGTGATGTTTTTGTAACTGCGTTTTAAAATGCAATTCAGTAAGAAATAATCAGCAGTGCCTTAACACATTTTTAGTTTAGCTAATAAGGTTATTTTTTCTTCTTCTATCTTGCTATATCCTACTGTGAATTTACTCCAAATCAAACACAGCATTACCACTGCATTTATTTTTAACTGTATTAGTATGTCCTTAAGGTAATGTGGTTAAGTTCTTTTGGGCTACTTTACCTGTTCTTAAAACATTTGGTTATGTCATAACAATCTGCTATGGCTTCTATCAACTTTTTTAATGGCTTCATTTGATATAGGGCCTAGCTCATGTTTCAAGCATCCATAAACACACATGTATTTCAATCCAGATCAGCTAGGCATGAAGTAAAATCCATATCCCAGCTTGAGATAACCCTGTCTTACCTACCATGTTACAGAATGCATTAATGTGAAAGTTGCCTCCTCTGTGTTATTTCTAACCTTCACAACATTACCTTGGACTAGTGTTGGCCTCAAGCTAGACAAAGGCCATGACCAAATTCAAGTACTATGATTTATTTACATGAGAGGCAAGGAATGTGACTTTTCAATCAAAGACATTCCCTACAGAGCTGCAGGATGTAATTTACTTGGAATGCAAAGCCTTTTTCTTGTGAACTAAACTCCTCCAGATTTAGGGAATGCGTTTAGCAGCCTGTAATACTGTAGCTCTGGTTTTATCACATATCTGTGTTTCCTCCTGAAGAGTTAGATAACATATGTGGATTTTTATGAAGGCGTAAGTCTATATGGCCTAATCCAAAACTCCTCAGCAAAACACCGGTCTCTGCTTCAAAGCTAAAGGGGCTGATTCCAATCTCACTTAAACTTTTGGCATCATGAAGCCAGTCTTAACATGTACTCATATCTATGATTACTCCCTCTCAGTTGTCTGCTCCCAGGACTGCAAACTCATGCAAAGGTCCTGAATGCATCTCTCCATGAACTTTCAGTCACTCACTAAATTTCTTCAAGGTAAGATTTTGCATGGAAGAAAAATTTTCTTCTCACTTATTTTCTGATTCACTGTAATCATACCCATACCAGTCTGGAGTAATTAACAGCTATTTTCCTTCCTGGAGTTAAATTCTTGCAATGATATTAAAAAGATACTCAGAAATGCTTTCATGATAAGGATAAGGGGCAACCAAACCAGTGGCTTTGGTGTAAGATGAAAATTCGGCTTAAAAACCCCACCCTTCAATTAACTTTTTTTTCCCACTCATCCCTTCACTTCCTTCAGAGCCTTTAAAAGCAGGTTAGGACATGTATGAGAGGAAAACCCAATTTTGGGGGGTTTTGAGGTTTTTTTTTTTCCTTTGCCAGCTGAAATTAAAGCTATGAGGTGGAAATAATATTGCTGGCTAAGTGAGAGAAGGACCTGGAGATGAGTGGGTTGTCTGTGGGTTCAGAAAAGCATGCTGAACATACACCTTCAAATACCAGAGAATTTACAGAAGTGCAAAGTGTTGTCAAAGCATTTGGGATCAGGTGTGAAAAGTTCATTTAACCACATCGTAGTATTGAAGTATTATCAGATGCTTACACTACATCGATTTGAATCACCCCTCCCTATGTTTCTGCAATGGATGAACGTAGCACTGGTTGGATGGGTTGCATGAATGTGGCTGTATAACGACTATACTGACACTCAGTGAGTGTTCAGACATTTTGGCACAGAGCTGGGTATCCAAAGGCTTTCGGGATTATTATAAAAAGTAGATGTGTTATCTTTAAAACCAAAATTGTGTCTGTGTCAGGAGGTTAAACAATCTCAGCACACAGCCCACTCTGAGCTTCCAGGAACAGCAGGTCCAGACTTTTTTGCACTGGGTTTGGATGGTCTTCCGATGGGCTAAACCAGCGTCCTAAGGAGGTAAGTCCTGCAGAAGTGAGTCAGCAGTGACAGGGAGCGCAGGTAACACTCAAGACCAAACAGAGGGCCAGGGCACCACTGCCTTAACTCTGCCTTCAAATAAATTCATCCTTGAACCAGAATCACCTGTCTTGAGTCCAAATCTGAATGGAACATTGTAAAGGAGAAACCAGAGCAAGACTTTTCCTCTCTATGCCCCTTTCACAAGAAACAAACACAGAGTGCTAGAGAGTGGCTTGATTATGTTGAAGAATCAGAGTTTAATCTCCTAACTGAAAACAAAGAGTGGTCACCACCTCAGCTGATATTACACCCAGCAATAAGAGAAAGCTTTATGCTTTCAGACCATGTCATGATCTTCATTAGCCACCTGACAGGTGGAGAGAGGTTCAGGGAGAAACTACTTACTTTAAAAAAAAAAAAAGGGAAAAAAAAATAATTGTTTTTCCATTGTTTATAATACAGAAAGACCATTCTGCTGCATGTAGCTCTATGAATGGTCTTTATTCAGGTTAGAAAAGCATTTTCAGTCAGCTACAGCACAGCTTTAACCTCCCCTAGTGTTAACTGGACAACAACAGATGGAGCAGATGGAATAGTGTCAGAGGCTGCAGGAGCAATCGGAATGTTGAAGTTGAAGAGTCCCTCAGGTAAAAAAATTCTGTTTAAGTGTAGTTTACATCTTGGGATTTCATTCAAGCTTAGCTGAACTTTTAAGACATGTGGTCCATTCTGAACCCTTAAAAAAAAATATCAACAGGTTTGCAACAGCTACTGTGCTGCTTTGGTGTGCAGCCCAGTCATTCCTGCTGCTCTGGTGACACACAATCCAAGCAGATGATTTATTTACTTATTGAGATTTTTCACTGCAGATTTTAGCAACTCATTAAAAAAAAGCACAGTCCTTATAATGCAGAATGTATTGAAACTTGCCATCTGCTTCACTCTAAGTATCTATAGGGTTTGGTTAACATCTGGAGCCCATCACTTTTGGCATTGGCTAATTCACAGCTGCACGCTTTGGGCTCCCCTTTCCCTGAATTTGGCATTGCTCTCAACAGGTCTGAAACAAAACCTCCACACCTCCTTACAATTGCTTTTAACCTTCTGGGTATCACTAGTGACAAGAATGTGCTTCTGGAGTGTGAAAGTAGAATACTAACAAGAGTGCGAATCTTTTCTTCACACCACACAGAGGAGGAAGGACACTGGCAGATGAATCCTCTACTCCAGAAATGTTGGCAGTTGAGACAAAATACCATGAAGTGGGTAAGAAATATATATGCTGGGATGTAACTGTCTGTTGTGCCCAGCCCAGCTGGCACAGGCTGCACTCCATGCACCAGCTGGCAGGAGATCAGCATCTATCGTAGAAATATTTCAGATGCCTGTTAAGCTTTTGACATACGCAACGGGGACTGTTATCATCACTTTCCTGCCCTTTGCAGATTCAGTCCATTTTCTTGGAGAAAAACATCCACAACACAAAACTGTGGGTGCAGTAGCACCCACAGGAAGTATCTGGATAGAGTCCAAAGACAGAATGGTATCTCTTGCTACTGTGCTGCCACCAGCTCTTCCACTCCATTTTGGTAAGTGTTCTGCTGGATTTCCAGACACCCAGCATCCTGCCCACCATTCTGCCTGTCCGGAGGTCCCAGCCCCAGGGCTCCTGTGCATAGATAGCCCTGTATCACACTCAAGTGCCAGCACCCCCTCACTGCTCACCGGATGGGGAATCAATCTGTGCTTGCTCAGTGCATTCCCCAGAAAATCAGATTCTTTCTACGGTCCAGTGCTGGAAGACATGGAATAGCTAAAGAAACCAAACACTTTTTCTCTTTTAATGTTGCCTTCCATCCTAATTTGATATATAATGGTACTACAGTGCAGAAAGGCATAGACTCCTTAAATTATTGTTGTCAATCAAAGGTAAATCACACAGTAAATTCAACAGTGACACAAATGACAAATAATTTTAAAGGAAAAGAGAACCAGGACTGTGCTGCCTACTCAGTACTTTTCCAGGAGACAGACAAAGGACTTAATATTCTTGTGCTGTCAGTCTTGCACCTTTTCTAAGCACTGGCTTAACTAAGAAATTTTGAAATACTAGAGAATACTGATAAATACAGCAGCTATTTTATCTGCAGAAGAAAAGCATTGCCTTTTTCATGCAGCCTGTTTAATGATAGTTTATCTATATTAACAGTATCTTCCATGTAGCAACATACCTTTTGTGTCTCTCTCCCTTTCTCTTCCTTTCTCTCATTCCAGATAGCTAAAATGTTTATTGAGGGAAAATATGGTACAAAGAGAAGAACTGGATTGTCACATGACATTATCTTATTTTAAGCAACTCTTAATCCTATGACTAATTAACATTTCCTGCTGCTCTAACATTTCTGAAATTTAAAAAAAAAAGTATCAGATACCTTCGCAACTGGATATTAAAACTCGGGTTGTACCAAAATGATATATGCTAAAACATTTCTCATTTAGATCTTTTAAAAAACAATGCAAAACTCTTCCCATCTAAGCAGCAGAAAGGTATTAGTCATGGTCTGAACTGGTTGCTATAATCAGTGTCATCAGACAATAGTAGTTAGGTGTATAACTTAACATTTTTCATAATTTTAAGTTTATTGATAGGATGATATGCCCTTTAATTTTTCTCACATTTTAAAATCACATTGTATTAATCAATTGATCCAATTACACATCTGGCATCAGCTATGCCAAAAATCATTTACTATCTCTGTCTCAGTCTGTAATTGGTAATTAAAATCTTCCACATGAAACAGTTTAGTTGAATTTCCATTCTGACAAAATAAAATCTTCTAGGTATTCAGTTTTAAAATATGACAACAACTGCATTTCACAAAACAATGCACAACTCCCTTTTAAAATTTATTTTGTGATGTCATTCAATAAGAAAATACCTTTAATGCAACACTAATGCATTTTATACAGCTATGAAAACCCTTTCATTTAGAAATAACTTGTAAAGATGGGGATCTCTATTCTGAATGTTATTTAAATTAATAGTGTCTGAAAATAATTACTGCTGAACCCAGGATGTTCCTTACCTAACAACCTCAGTCTGTGTTCCTAGTGAAAACTGCCCAGTTCATAAAGGACACAGTCACAGTAGTGTGGTATTCTACCCTCGGCAAGCTACAAAAGAAGGTCAAGGAGTCAAGGACTTCAGAGATGTGTATTTCACACAGGCATCTTCCTGCTGGGTTTGAGGTGCCCCAGTATCATAAGTGTGGGGAATTACATTGCTTCAGGCCATACCACGAGTGTCAGAACTTTTTTCAGATGAATTAATTTTTTTTAAATGAATTACAATAAGAGTAAATGGAAATTCATCTACAACTCTGTGACAATAGAAATGATTATGCAAAGAAATCTATGAGGGCTTTATTGTCATGTAACACATGGCACAAACACAAAACATCATATTAAAATTAAATTTGTCTGTAATAGGGAATTACGATAAATCAGTGTAAGAACCAACACGTAGGCCTATAGCAGCAAAAATAACATACACGGACTAACAGATCATACATGAACTGGTACAGTTTTACGGCTTTCACCTTGTAGCCCAGGCCTGAAAGACTAATTGTATCTGATTAGCTTCATATTAGCAAATCAAAAGGGCTCCTTCCTTAATTTTCAACAGATTCCATAAGTACTGAACAGTTTATTTTTATATATATATATATGTAATGAAGAAAAAAAAATAGCAGGAATTTTTTTACATAGCGTGTTTTAGGATACCTTTTTCGAATATCATGTTCCAGTCATCGCTTTCCACGATGTCACACCTGCTTATGCCATTTATGACATGTTAAACTACCCAACCATAATGCAAAGTGACTTATCTAGTGTAACACAAAGTGAGGCATTAACAAACATATAAATAGCTCTGGAAGGGAATCAGATTTAGCAAGGAAATTTTGATTACATCAGACAGTTCAGATTTTGATAGACTTTTAGTCAGTTTGCAACAGAAATCTGTATGTTTGCATTATTCAGTGCAATTTAATATGAATTACAAGATGAAAAATGTAAAAAGACATTCTGGTAAAACCCAGTGCCAGAATATGCTAAAGAAACATGGGAGCTTTATTTATGGACATTACGTATCAGATTTTAAGACTAAAAGAGATCAAGCATCTAGAGACAGATGTCATTTAACAGATCATTGCCCAATCCTGAAAATACTTAAGCCTATGAATAATTTAACACATTACCAGTTAACATGTTTTATTAAATAATATATTTCAGTTATTCTGTTGAAAAGACCGTACAGATATGTGCATTTAAGTGTGTGTGGACAATGCACAATTATTTTGGTAGGCTTCTTATTGTCTAATATTTTCCCCCATTTAAGTAAAAGTAAAGTAATTAGGAAAATAAAATAAAGTTTTAAAGTATGGAAATATATGAAAAGATGTTAAATTATGCAAGAACTATTGTACAGCAATATAGTTTGGCTCAATCAAGGCTGGGTTGGATGGGGCTCTGAGCAACCTGATCTGGTTGGAGATGTCCCTGCTCCTTGCAGAGGGGTTGGACTAGATGGCCTTTAAAGGTCTCTTCCAACCCAAACCATTCTATGATCCTATGATTCTATGAATCAAATAAATATTCAAAATTACATGATTACTTTACGTCAAAGTTTTAACTGTAATAAGTAAAAATCAGAAAATTAAGGAAAGCTTCTTTTCCACATTCCTAGAATAAACGATTGCAAAAAATTTTGCACTGCAAGTTTCACTCAATATGCTCTCTTTAAAAAATGTGCTGTTAATAGAAAGAGTAAAACTTCCCATGAAAAATACTTCAGAAAAATAGCTAAATTTAAGCAGAATAAAATCTCAAAAAAAAAAA
>JAAGAY010001820.1:16287-28030 GCA_011801015.1 Ardeotis arabs
CTGATCTAGTGGGGGATGTCCCTGCTCCTTGCAGGGGGGTTGGACTAGATGACCTTTGAAGGTCCCTTCCAACCCTAACCATTCTATGATTCTATTCTATGATTCTATGATTCTAATACTTTTAGAGCTCTTCCTTGATTGCTCCAATATGCTTTACAGGAAAACATAAATTCTATCAGCAAATATATAGGAAGCCAACATGTCCTATTCACATCTGAATTCTGAAATATTTTTAATTTATATAACATGGCAGTGGTATTTCCATCTACTGAAAATTACACATATATTTCTGCAATGAACCACGCAAAAGTGACTCACAACAGTTAAGAAGTGGTGGAACATGTGCACTTAGCACAATTCTGACATTGTAATTTTCAACACACATTATATTTCAAACGGGGAAAAATTTCTGCACTCATTAGCAGAGCTTCCCTTTTGCAACAGGATTGCACACATGTAAATTCCAACATGGACTGGAATATTGATTAACACTTGCATACAGATTAGCAGTAACAGGATAAGAAAAAAAAAAAGATTTAAATATTCTTTGTACTTGCAAACATTTCAGGTTTGGCAGTATGTTTGTGGTTTAGCAAAAAGAAATTAACTCCAGAATCCCCAACATCCCTTTTGGAAATAGGGGATTAGCTTTATTACAGCTGAGTATTTTATCTAAGTTCAACAGTTACTACACATGCAATACAATAGAGAACCAGACTGCATAAAAGTAAAGCACAGCTTTTTTATAATAACAAATTAATGATAAATTAATTTTAATATATTCAAATGCTTTTTCCTTTTTTTTAGGTTCATGGGATTAGTTGACTGTCTCTGGCATTCATAACACAGCTGAGATACATGAGACAATGACTCAGTTCCAAAGAGGAAGAATAACTGAGTTGATTAGCAGATACGAGTGTGAAATAGCTTTCCCATTGATGAAAATTTCCAAGATGTTAGAAAATAATTATTGCAAAAAGAGATGAAAAATAAAAAAATGAATACATTTGTATTAGCCAAACTCTCAAGGAGAATTGACTCCAGAGTGAAGACATTAGATCAGTTTCTAAACACTTAAGTTTTTATATGTTTTTTTTTCACTCCACTACATAGAAAATAAATCTGCCTCTCTTAAAATGGGAAATTTTGTCATCTTTGAAATATTGCTGAAATAATGATACATGTTAAATTTTGAGAGCAAAATGCATTGTAGCTTAAACTTAACATAAATTTAGAAAGGTTTCAGTTTTGACAAGTAAATACTACAGAAAAAAACTAAACCAACGAACAAAACAAAACCCTTATAACACTTCTGATCAATTTGTTTAATCAATTCCTTTCTGGTGGAAAATTTTTTCCATACTCAGATTCCTCCCACATTCTTCTGCACTGCAGAACCCTTCTAAGTAAAGCCATCTTTTGATGTAATGGGGAAAAAAAAAATTCCTAAGAATTTCCTTAAATATATTTTTCCAGTCATTCAGGCTGCCCAATCGTTCTCATAGGAAAAATGTTGTTATACTTTCAGGCATCTGAGGGCAGAACTGAAGAGTTCCTGCTTGTTACAGTCAACTGTAACCACTGCAAAGCTCATCCAGTAGCAGTTAGATCCCATTTTATCTGCAGGACCTGAGATACGTTCTATACAGTCATTTCATACCATCAATTTTTAATTACAGATCACATGCATTTCAAACAGGGACACTTAATGCCCAGGACATGGCCCTAGGTGATCCTGTTACAGCAAGATAAACACTGAAGATCAACCTGAAACTCCAGCGTTTCCCAAATCCATCCCCTGTCTAGTTCTGATGAGCTGCATCAGAAGAAAATAAAATTTAAATGCATAACCCAGTTTTCTCTAGAAAGAACAATTTCTATTTATTTCCTTGAAACTTAAAATTACATAGGCAAAAAAAAAAAATTATGGACCTCCAGAATCACTGAAGTAAGCATTAAGTAATACAAGATTCACAATTGCAGATATCATCTTGGATTCATCTGACGCCAGCTCGAGTCATTCCAATTTATTTCAAGCAATGACCTGAGAGACCCACACTAGGAAAGAAGTTGTCCGATTTCCCATTTCTTGGGAGAGTAAAAGACACTTCCAGAGGGTTGTTCAGATTTCAGGTGGACTTCGAAGAGCACAGATGACAATGTGACAAGTATGGTCCCAGTTAGAGTCGGATAGAACAAAACCTGCTTCTCATGGTAAGATTCAGCTTTGAGGTTCACTGGCAGGATGGTGACAACAGTAAAAACTTTCCTTCTGACTCTGAAGATGGGGCTGCAGTAGCCAGAGCAAAATGTTAGGGCCTGATTCATTTAAAACCACCAGCAACATGAGGGAAAACAGTGTGGCAGAACTCACACAGGAATACTAATCTATTTTTTTTTCTGAAACATTTTTTAGTTCAATCTGAAGGAGGGGGCTGATTAAGTGTCTGCATAGTTTATGCTAATGGAGAGAGGGGACTCATTAGATTATGGCTGTGTGTTTCTGTTAGGGACAGATGCACAAAACCAGTGTGAAAATTATAAAACCAAAACACAACAAAACTGAAAAGCTATGATACGACTTCATAGGCATTTCTGGCATGGAGAGAGTGAAGAGAGCATCCTTGGCACTGCCTGGAGAGAGCCTAAGAACCACATGGAGAGGAGCAGCTTCTTGGTTTGGTGCCTGCTATGTTGGCAGAAACAGAGTTTTGTCTGGAATTTCTGTAAATAGACAGGGTTTCATTCAAAAGCAGCTACTTCTGATCATCATT
Source organism: Ardeotis arabs (assembly GCA_011801015.1). Classification (NCBI taxonomy): domain Eukaryota; kingdom Metazoa; phylum Chordata; class Aves; order Otidiformes; family Otididae; genus Ardeotis; species Ardeotis arabs. The sequence goes on from JAAGAY010001820.1 coordinate 19,062, forward strand.
TTTCCATCCTCATGGAAATAATCCCCGAAACTCTGAATTCTATTAGAATTGCACAGTCAAAGGAGGTAAAGTGTCTTCCTATTTATGTGTGTATCATTACAGAGACAGTCGTCTCTGTAAAGTCGTACACTTTACATTTTATTGAAACTGCTGCATTTTAACTGTAATATATTTTAATCTGTAATTTAAGAAATACAACAATAATGGGATTATTGAATCATTTCCTCTGTAAAATTGAAAACCCTTTTACTGTTACTTTTTAAAGCAGAGTGAGGCCCTGGGCATTGTACTGTAACCTTTACATTTCCTTAACACATTCAAATGGGAATTGGAAACACTTTCATAGCTATGCACGCTATTAAACATTAACCTAATATTACAGCTGTGTATACAAGTAGCGACAGCATAGAGAATAAATTTTGATGTACTTTTTTTTTTAAAAGGATGTGAGTAAGAAACAATTTGTTTTTTTAGGCACAGATTTCATATTTTTAAAGTAGATTTGCTCACAATTATTTATTTCAATCTATTAACAATAACAATACAATGCTGTGTTATTCCCATTTCCCTGTTTCCACAATGGCACTGTTTTACTTAGTGTTTCTTTAAAATAGTCTCAAGTAAACAAACTCACAAACAGATGCAAATATATGTAGCAACATCTGTTTAGTTATTGTCCTTTGATCTGGTGCAGGTAACAGGGCAAGACGAATGAGTTTTTAAGCAATCTAGTACAATCACACTGCCAAAAACATCATATGCTATATGAAGCTGAGTACTGAGGAAAAATTTATGCTAAAGCTCAGCGAATGTAGTTCAGCAGTCATACAAATTTCACATAGAGCTCTGTCTTTAAAGCTAAAAGTATGCTACGTTTCTGATTTGAAACATATTGGAATTGTGTTATTTTATTTCCTACCTCAACATACTCCCTTGAAATGGTAAAACGACTTGGAGCAGTGTCCAAAACTTTGGACATCTACACCTTTGTTTGCTAAGAGGCTGAAATGGTAGCACAGGTCACAACGTGAGCTGTTTATTCCCCATGAAATCTTTGACTATTTAGGGAATCACAATCCCATCCTCCCACCAATCTCCCAAAAGACCACTTCAAATTGGAAATACTTCAAGATGTTTGGTAACAGGCATAGCTCAAACTTAAATACTGCATGGCTTAACTATCCCCCATCTGCTTTGCTGCCTCGTGGAAATTCCCAAGGAAATGCAGCCCATCTGATGCTGCCAAGCGAGAATCCTGGCATGGACGACTGCCACGTGCCACTGCAGACAAATGCTACTCCTCTGTGGCTTGGCTCCATGCCTCTGGTGGCATCCATATAGCATTAATATTACTGACTACAAATCCAGTGAGTTAGTCTAGGTAAGGCTGAAAAGTACAAAGCTCTGTATCAGTTCACTGGTGTGGCTGACCAAAAAAAAAATCCCTGGCAGAACGTACCCTCCCTCATGCGGAAGCATTCTGGTGGTGCTGTTGCACTTTGCTGGAAAAGCTCTGATTTCCAACTAAATGAGAATTCTTTACAAGGCATTTCTCATTCAGGGTAACAGTAGGAGAGAAATCAATAGCACATTCACAGCTGATCCCCAGCAGCTCTCATTCTTCCTATTCTAAAACTGAAAAAAAAGCTGAGGAGTTCCCGAGTCTGGACAACTTCATTATCTAACATTAGTCCTAATTACAGAAGATTGAAAAAGTGAACTGAGCCAAGCCTCCCAAGCCACAGAAATCCTGTGTCAGTCAAAGTCAGGGACGGTGAACACCTCACATTATTGTATTTTTAAGCCATGTCTACCTGGAGGAAGTTGTTAGTAACAGTACCTGTTGGCTATGCTCCTAATCTGATGTGAGGCTTCAATAAACCTCGGGGTCTGTCCCAGTGTTAAACTTGAGTGAGTGTATGTAAACACCACAAATCCATATTAGGGTGTGAACTTCTGTTAGCTAACACATATTGTGTTGGTAAGGACAGGACTTAATCTCCCTTCCTGTTTTTCAGTCCTTGTTGTTTTCCCATTGATAACTCTTCTCTCTTACAACTCATCTTCATCTCTAGGTGTCCTGGAACACATTGCTACGCAACCCAGCAACATTTCTTCCAAGTGTCATTGCAAGGGAAATGTCACCAACTTTCTGTTTTGCACAGAAATTGAGTTCTACTAACAATGGGAGTTGATAATTTCTACAGAAGCCCAAAACAGTAAATATCTGTGTGTCCTCAAATGTATGGGTACTATTTTTCTTTTTGAAGAAAGTAAACATAGGTGACTTTGCTCACCTCAAACAATGATTCATAGTTTTCTCTGCTTTCAGAGCATAGACAGACGTGAACTGTTACAACAGAGGGATTGTGCTATAATTCTTCTCCTTTATGAAATTTGTTCCCAGAGTACAATGTGCTGCAATTCTTCTTTATATCTATTGCAGCACCTAGAATTGATTATGAATGTTCATTCCATGGGGTATTTTGTAGCTCCCTAATAAGAGATCTCAGTCCTCTGAAGCTGAAAATCTTAATGTTCATGGGAAAGATGTTTCCCCAGTTTATAAAAAAAAGAACTAAGTTATAGAGCACTTAAATGACTTCCTAAAATCACCCTTGAGGGTCGTGATAGGCAGGAAGCTCTAAACTTGGTTTCTTAATCAAGAAGCATCTTTGACATTTTAAGAAAAGTAATCTTGTGTGGTCTGGCAACTTGAGGAATTTGGATTTAGAGAATTTCCAGCTGATGGTTCTGAATGTGAAAAATGAGATTTGTTCCCTTCCAATGGCAAAATACGCAGTTCACGCATACAGGGATGTGTGATGTAGCTTCTCTGGTCTTTACCCAGTGTAAACTCATTTATGCAGTATACATAAAGCAAGAAGCTGGGAAGACTTGAAAAAATTCCAATGACTGTGACATGGGAAGAAAAAGGATGTCAATAGAGGAGTGAATGGAGAGACCCACAGCACATGGCGCCAGGTGCACAGGAGTAGCCTCCGCGAGTGGACATGCCTGGGTGACCCAATACCAGCTGTCAGCATACCCTGTGCTCCGATGGAAGAAGAAGTTGTGTTCTTACAGCTATGGGACAGAGGTGTTTCCGCTCGTGTGAGGACAGAGTTGGAACCGTGAAGGCAGCAGGGTGGATACTGAACTTGTGTATGTCTTGGGACTTGTCCAAATCTAGGTTGTTTTTTTTTTTTTTTTCCAGAAAAGAACAAAGTCTGTGCTTGAGCCCATTTTAGGGAATTATTTTAAATAAAAATCATTAAAGAAAATTCACTTATAGAAAATCTTCTTGGAAATATTTTAATCTCCAATACTTTCCATCTTGAGTAAAAAGGAGTTGAAAAAGTGATTTTATTTATGCATGGGGACTCAGCAGAGCAGCTGGCAGCTCACACTCTCTGGAAGATGGCCTCCTCCTCTCGCCTGCTCAGGAGAAAGCCTGGCTGCACAAGAGCCTCAGGAGACAGTGCTGCTGCTTCCCCAGGAGGAAGGCTGAAGCTGTGCTGCAGGGAGCTGGACTACCTCATACCACTGCTTACCATGACTGGAGGAGCCTGAGCCTCCAGACAAGTGCTGTTGAATGGGGATCAGAGTCCTCTTGAGGAGGGGTACACAGACCGAGGAGGGTCTAGGCTGTGGATAAGCCACCATGGCAGGCGGATGAGGAGGGCTCAGCCTGCCCATGGCCTGGGGCTGCCTGAGCCCACATGTGGTACCCCAGAGTGCCAGCTCCTGCCACCCCTTTCTCTCCCCTGAGGTCCTGTGACTCTCTGGGTGCTGACCGACCTCCTTCCGTGTGGTGGCTGGAGCATGGTGCAACATACCAACCCCACAGCAGCAGCACAGCCACCTCCCCTGTTTTCCTGGAGAAGTCTAGCCTCTGGCTGTGCTCCCCAGAAGTACCACCCCTCAGCCAGTCATGTGGCTTGTTCACCGGACCTCTTCCTGCCCTGGGGCACCATTTTGTAAAACTTCATACCCAGTTGCTCTCAGGCAGGCCTGTGATTGGCTGGGAGGACCAGATGCTCCACCCACTACACCCAGAAATACTTCAGGGTGGGAAACCCCACCCACCATAGACCCCCTGGGTGCCACCCATATGACATCATAACCCATGTGATCTCCTGCTGGTCTGTGATTGGCTGGTTGCTATTTTCTGGAACAAATACACCGGTATGACCTGAGTACCCTGTTGTTTGCTGCTGCTTTGCTTTGCATTGGGAATTTCTCCTGTCTAAAAATATGTCACTTTAGACGTTCACATTTATTTTCTTTCTCTATGCAAATATATATATTAAAAACTGTGCAAATATACATAAATATGTATTTAGTTTATTTATACATAGATACAGCTTATATATTCTTATGTATGTGTATTATAGTGTATATATATGAGAGTGGCACAAACAGGAACCTGCGGTGCTGCTGGGGCAGCCTTTGGGTTCTGCTGGGCGCTATCCTGCATGGTGAACATGGGCCCACCAAAGTGGAAGTCCAGTACAAAATGCCAACAGAATAATGTATGTGAGGTCAGTAAGGGAATAAGAAACTTTGTATTAGTCTTGTCACATTGGTGCCTCAGGACGAAATTTTCCTTTATCTGTGCACTTGATTCATAAAATTGTACTGAGGTGGCACAGTCCTGCAAAATGGAATTTTCGTGATGGTTTGGCAGATATCACTGCTCTTAAGCTTTCTTCCAGTCTGTCAGGGTGCAAGAGATGTAGTAGGGACATGCAGAGTCATATGGAACACATTTTAACTACTTATTTATTTTACTTCTGTGCAAACTCCAGTATCTGGAGCTATAAATGTGATGTAGCCCTTGATAATATGTAGTAGGAGAGTTGGTGGAAGAGTATTGTAACTCAGAGGAAGTTTATTTAGAATATTATTTAAAAGTGAAAGAGAGAATTTTTTTTCTGTTACTCAACAGATTTCTTTCTGTCTGTTTTGTCAATGTCAAGTGTCTCTTCCCCTCAAACTTTTTTTTCCAGATTTTCTTGGATAAGAAGGGATAATGTAAGGTGAGTAATGTACAATGAGAAAGCGAGGAGGCACACCATAAAGCTCATGAGAATCCAGTAAAATAGACATTTGTAAAGACAGTGTCAGATAGAATTTATAGACAAAATTATTGCATAGAAGGAAATGAATTGTGATATTAATTTGTGATTCTGCATTAGAAAAATTGAAAGTTTACCACTTCTATATTTTGAGGGGGAACACTACAGGTCTGGTGACTTTTGAGAAGAAAATTTAGGAATCATTAGAGGTAGCTGTCATTTTCTTGCCAGCAGGCACCTACAATATGTTAGGAAATAGAAGCCTGGGAATCTTCTAGGGCTTTGGAAAATTGTAGGAAAAATGTTTTATTGATGTGAGTGGGGAGAGAATGTGAACACATGGATGCCAAATACCAACAGGAGAAGGGCTGTAAAAATTAGATGTGTTGTTGAGGCCTTCAGTAGCAGGTCGTCAAGCACATATCTACCTGCAGTTTCACTGAACAGACAGATATGAAGCAGATACAGTGACTAAATCCTAATGACTCATAGCAGTGGGACAAGGTAGAAAGATTAATCACCATCAGGTCCTGAAGGGTACAATAAGACATATCCAAAACTAGTACACTCCTAAGAAGAACCCAGCAGATGTGGGGAAGGTGTCAAAAATGGATGCTCCTGGTCTGCCCCAGCACAGGAGAAGGTTTGGGCAGAAGTGGGACATGCTGTGGGGCAGACAGGGACTGGCAAAGCCCCAGCAGGCTGTGGAGGCTCTCTGACCTCTGCTCCCCCACAATGACCTTCACCAGTCTCTCTAATGACTCCTGATCAGCAGGTGCCTGCTGTCACACGTCTTCTTCTCCCTCTTCTGCCAGTCTGCTCCAGAGTTTTAAAGCTCTCTACAAGGTCATCACTGGCCCAAGGAGTGCACCCCATAATGGTCTCACAGGTGCTGTGAGCTCTCCCCAGCCATGGGCAGAGTAATCCCACCACTTGCCCTCCATGTGAAACTTAGCTGGAAGTGCAGTTTGTGATTCATGGGTCCATCAGACAGTTCTTCAGGTTCACATAGTCTCTTCTGGGGATCCTCTTGGGGCTTTTCTTTACTAGCCCCGCACATGTTCTTCAGCTGTTGTTATTTTGTCCTGGAGTTCCACTTTGTCAGGACACACTGCCCATGCTGGGCAGCCCCAAGCAGGGCCCTGAGGAGTCTTGGGTTCTGCTCTGCCCTGGCCTGGGGTTGCATAGGGCCCCTTGGTGGCCTCCTGGGACAGGTCTGTAGACCTGAGGCATTTTTCATCATGTTTACGTCCATCCCCATCCCTGCATCTGGCACCCCCCACCCTCCTCTCCTTCCCCCACCCCATAGATGTGAGGGCTTCTCCAGCAGCCTGTGGAGTTAGGGGCTCTGCACCTGCCTTTTGATTTTATTTAATTACTTTCTATTCACATTAAAATTTAATTACTCATTTAATTTGCTCTTATTAAAGAAGTTGTTTTTCATCACTTGCCTACACTTTTAAGGGTATATATATTTCATTTATATATGTTCAAATATAGGTGTTATATCTATACATGTCTAAATATATTTATTTAATATGCAGCTGTGCATATATAAATAAAAAAATATATAGCATATTTGTACAGTCCTTTCTATATATCTTTATATACAATATGTAAAGATATGTTTATATATAGAAGGAGAAATATCTATGTGTAGGTGTAAATTTGTATATTTTTATGCAGGAACACTTGCTGGCCAAAAGGAAACAGGGAGCCAATCACTTGATTTCAAAAAATGGCAACCTCCAGTCACCAAGCAATGAGAAAACATTTTGGGTATGAGGCAGCCGGGCAGGGTGGCTGCTGTGTGTGCAGGGATGGAGCTCCCTCTGTGCTGTTGGTACCCAGCAGCACCAGTGGCACGCCGGGCAGTGTCCCTGCCCGCTCCGCCCCGAGCTGCGTCCTGTCCCACTCTGCATGGCGGCCCTTCCCACAGAGCAGTCTATGCTCCGGTAGGAGCCCTTGGCACCTTTGGAGTGCAAAATAAACACTCCCATTATTCAGCCATCTCAACAAAGTTTCCTCAAGCGATAGTTTGCTTAATTTTACTTCACAAATATTACCTGTCTCTCTCTATTAATCGTTCCAGCAGGAGTTCATTTGCTGAAATTGCTGCTGTCAACTGTGTTGCTTTCTTCTTTAGCCACAGTGTCTCTCTGTGGGCTAGTCCAGCATGCTCCTTGTCCATTAATGGAAGCGTTTATTAATGCTCTGCGGTTGCTGTGTATCCATTGCTCTCCAACTTTTGGCCAAGACAGGAAAATTAAGAAACATATTCTAGTCCCGGATTTGCGTCCCTCACTGGACACACCTGAACGGCAGAGCCCACTTTCGCTGTTTTGTGTTTTGTACAGACCTCAGCACTACCAAGAGGAAACATTATTTTTGTAGTCCAATAGAAGGAAAACTTTCCAGTTACATGAAGAAAGTGGGTTCAGATCAAACAGAAGATTATATCAAGTTGTTTGATTGAAGTGTAGATGCGTAAGGCCACAGCAGGGATGCAGGATATTGGGTGTAAACTGGGCTCTGCTTCCCCTTTTTTTTTTTGGTCTTTTTCTTCTTCATAGTAAAGAAAGAATGTACCTTGAATTTGCTGCTTGAGACCTGGAAAGTGGACACTGCTGCAGATCCCCAAAGGAGATATTCGTGTTCACCCAGCCCAGATTTAGCAACCAGTGTCATTCATGAGTGCAGTGCCTCTGCTGCTGCTGTATTACATTGCTGTTTTCACCTAGGATGTTGCTGGCTACTAAACATTTTCATGTGTTTAAAAAACCATTAGGCAAAGGTAAAGAAGAAGCCTGCTGAGAACTGTTAAATACAAAGGCACCTGCAAATCCCTGAGGTACAAATTACTAGAGGCTGGGAGTTATTTGCCCTGTTCTTATGCACTTTATGACTGCTGCTGCCCAGTGTCAGAGAAGGGGTCCCAGGCCAGACAGGTAGGCCTATCATTACAGTATTCATCACAGAAAAAAACCTAACATCATATTTATTTGCTTTGCAGTGCTGCATTCACATGAGTAGTACTGCTTCACTGCAGCATTTTATTTTTTATTGGCATTGTGATCCAATGAAGATGAGCTGTGACTCCTAATTTGGTTTGATTTATTGTGCTGAGCCATACTTTGTTTCTGCACCATCACAAGGAAAAGATTGTTGAAGTGAAGAGATGACACGAAGAATGGGTCAGGTGCCTGGTAACGAGCATCTGGGAGTGTTACTGCCTGCTTGAAACATAGCCTGGTACTGTCAGTCCTTGCTACAAATGTGGACCAGATTTGTGTTGACATAAAGCCCATGTGAAACTAATCAGATTTGAGTGAATTTCAGGTACTGAGGTGGAGGGATTGTTAGAGCTTGAAATTCAAAGCAAAATTTAAGAAGATGAACATATAAGCAGAAAATAAGACAAATAATTGCATGAGCTGCTCTGTGTCCAAGCACAAAACTTCTCAACTTTGGGGTTTGTGTCCATCCTTAACTAAAGATATGCATTTGCCTCATGCATTACGTGTAAAGATCTCAAATACATTCTCATCTAGTTTGACCGCATAGCCATGAATTCTCTCAGCGCCCAGGAGATTCTGAGTAGGTTTACTCTGCTGTATTGACTTGTGCTTGACTTACTTACCCATGCAATATAGTTCAGACTCAGTGTACAGATTATATTCTTTAATATAAAACAATAACATATTCTTTAATATAAAAAAACATTCTTTAATATAAAACAATAACATATTCTTTAATATAAAACAATAACAAAAACAATACGGGGTGACAGCATCGGTGGACAAGGGACGAGCAACGGATGTCATCTACCTGGACTTGTGCAAAGCTTTTGACACTGTCCCGCACGACATCCTTCTCTCTAAACTAGAG
>JAAGAY010001821.1:0-14459 GCA_011801015.1 Ardeotis arabs
TTTGTTTTTTTTTTTTTTTTTCCTTACTGGTGATTTTTTTTTTTTCCTGTGTCTTTCTTTCCAGTTTACCCTGGGGCTGATTTGGTAGTGACCTGTCTGCCTAAAATACACCCAAGGTTGTACAAAGGATTTCTTCAGGGCTCTGAGTAACCGCATGGAAAAGCACGTGGTGCCTGTGGTTGGGAAGAGTTAGAATGTGAGCTCCTGTACACAAAAGGAGTAAGATTTCTTCTTTCCCCCAGTGAATCGCTTTCTGTTTAGAGGGGAACAGTAGCAAGGCAAGTTTTCATCTGTGTTCATTTAGATGGATAGCTTACTGAAATAGCATCCGATCGTTCTTGGAACTGGCCTACGGCGTATGAAAAGCACAATAAAGAGAAATGGCTGCAATAAACTAGTTACTCACCCTTTACGTTGAGTTGTGCACTTGTTTTGAAACACAGTGTGCAAAAATTGTGTGGTTTGCACATAGTATTTTCTGTGTTCTAGCTGGTAGACATCATCAAGAGCCAAAGGTAGTTTGCTGCCAATGGATGCAGCACTGGGTGCCTGCTCCTCTCGGAAAGGGAGAGTTATCGGGATATGTGGGAATGCATGGCAGGATCTGAAATTTAAAAAAATAATTTTAAAAGGCATATAGAGCATTTAGCTCTTGAGTTTGAGCTTAGTCCATTCGCGCCAGTTCATAAATTGGAAGAAATTCTGCTGCAAAGCAACTGCTGATATTTCAGACGCAGCAATTGGCACTCACTTCTAAAATGCAATGCTCACTTTTATGTTTTTACTCAGAGTCGCCTTACCTGCCAGGGATTTGATGTTTTTATTGAAGCAGGGTTTATTTTCTTTCCTAATTGTAGTGCTTGTCTGTGTAGCGTTACTGTTGCTGTGTGAACAGGAAATGAAGGAAGCAGAAAATTGACCAACTTTAATTTGTCAAATTAAATCCTGCCCATTGCGGGCGATGTGTATAGTAAATAAATCTCCCCACCCACGGGCGCTCTCACTGTAAGTTTATTTAAGAACCCACTGCCAGTTTATTTAAGAATGTGTCATTGTCTTTTGGGCAGGTAAGTGCAGAGGTAGAGTGGGCACTTTATCTCTTTCTATGGCTCTTCTAATTAAATGAAAACTATATTTTAGTTCAGATGATAAATTACATCCCATGTCTTGTTTAAATTATTCCATTGACTCGTCTGAAAGGAGTAAGGCATGAGGCTTCATCAGAAATTATGCTTTGAGAATACAAGCCAGTCTGTGCTCTGCAGGAATACCCAGAAACTAAAGAGGATTTCTTCTCCGAGAGGACTTCAGAGACGTGAAGCGGGGAAGGAGTATTCAAAGGGTAAATTGCTGTCCTTGGAGAGTGTCAGGAAGAGCTAGGATGGTTCTGAGTAGAAGCAGTTTTGTGACTTTAATTATAAAATTCTTACGTACCTCCTCTAGCAGGTGAGAAAACTTCACTGCCTTGATAGCATCGCACTAAAGAGATAAGGGAAAAAAAAAACCAAACAGCTGAGAAATGGGAAATGTGTGTCAGGGGAAGGGAACATTGGTTCTAGCCGATATCGAGATGCTTGGTTGCTTTCTTTAGAACAAAGACCATGGATCACACCACAGTCACAGTATCTTTTGCAGCATGAACAGATGAGGAGAATCATAGAATCTTAAGGTTAGAAGAGACCTCCAAGATCATCAAGTCCAACCATCAACCCAACACCACCCTGCCTACTAAACCATGTCCTACAGTGCCACATTTACACTTTCTTTGAACACCTCCAGGGATGGTGACTCCACCACTTCCTTGGGCAGCCTGTTCCAGTGCCTAATCCCTTTGGTGGTAACACAACAGGTGTGGAGATTGGATTCTTTTCCATGCAATACTTTGGCCTGTTTCCTTCCAATACTCCAATACTGCTAAGTTGAGGATGGGACCATTCCAAATGGTTAAGATTTGTAAGATAAGCAGTGATGTTATTGAATTACTGCAGCAACTGCCAGGGAGCTAAGGCTGGAAGAAGTGAAGGGACTAGCTGGATGCTGTTCCAGCAGAAATGGGTGGTACTGGAAATGGTTGGCTCGCTGTCTTCTGCTCTGCTTCAATTCAAGCTTCTAAAAACAAAGATAGTGGCACTTTAGTGAAAAATGTTATGAAAAAATGCTATGAAATGCTATATGCCTGTCCTGGACAATGATGAAAAGACCAGAAATGCTGGATGTTTGGTTTCTGCTGAATCCTGGGAATGTTCCCTTGGCTGCTCTAACATTCAAGGTTCAGCCTCTAGCAAATGAAACAAGTAACTGCAAGATGCTGGAAGGGTGATTTCCTCTCAGCTGCTGTACGCAGTGATGTGATTCCAGTCCTACAGCCTGAATGTTTATGGTGAAGGGCAATGAGAGAAACTGTACAAAATGAATTATTTTCAAATAATTCTAATTAAATATTATTCTATTTGATTCTTAATGCTGAAGAATTTGATTCTTAATGCTTAATATCAAGTTGTGTTTATAGACCTTGAAGCTCTGTGCTTCTGCTCCAGAAATTTGAGCCTGAGAGGAAGAAAACAGTGCAGCATTTGGGTTTTGTCGTTGAAGACACGGCGTGTATGTCAACACAGCTTTTGTGAACCTATGAAAAGGAGCGTTTTGTGTTTGCATTGTCCCTCCCTTTGAAATGAGGGCAAATCACTTTTCTCTCACAATGCAGCAGAAAGCTGACTGAGGCTGTTCAAATAGCAAATTGTGCCAAATGCTGCTCGGCTGGTAAAAACTGAGATTTGCTTCTGGCTGTTTTCAGCTGTCTGGATTAGAGTGTTGATTGGAAGTCAATGCCATCCTACGCTGGGTCAGACTGGATGGGTCAGCAATTTATGAAGCCTAGTTCATGGAAAGCGTTTCAAAACAAACAACCGACTCTTAGGCTTTTTTTTGTGTTTGTGACTGTGTAAGGAATTGAAACAGATTTTGTTAGCACTCTTAGAAAAATAAAGCATTTTTCTTCTTACCCCCTTTCATCTCTTGCTTTTGCAGAGTTCATGTACCTCTGGATCTATCTTCCAGGTAAATCTTTCCTTAAGAAGACAATCCTGTAAAATATGTGTGTAGCTGTATTGTGTCATGTATATTAAGATTTTCCTCAAAGACATAATAGCTTCTCAGCTCACCCTTTGGTGCCAGGTAATAGGAGTGGAAAGTTCAGCTAGAAGGGGTTGTAAGAACCAGCAGGCAGAGAACCTTGGCTTGGCAATGGGATTTCCATCATCTCTTCTCCACTTGTAGTTGTACCTCAAGAAGGAAAATCTTCGTCTGTAATTAGGGAAGCCGTGTTCGACGTACCCGTTGGTTCAGGGTGGCGTAGTGGGAGAAAAGTGGGGGGAAACGCACAGTTTGGGTTCATCTACTGAGAACTACCTCTGCAAGACTGTTTGCTTGAGGTGTTACGTCAGGTCTCTCCAGAAGCATTTGCAGTCGTTCCCGGGGCATTCAAGACGATTCTATTGTTCATGATTTTGAGGATTGCTTAGTAACACGAAGCTGATATAAACATGAGGCAAAGATAGTATCAGGTGAGCGCCAGCACTATGAATTTCACACGTTAAACCCTGCCAGTATAAACCAGTGGCTGACTCTGTGTGTGGGTCATACCTTCTGATTCATCTGATCCCACAGGGCTGTTCTAGGTCAAACGGATTTTGGTGAATTTAAGATTTGAAGTAGGACTGCACGCACTCTTTTCTCCTAGCAAATCTTTCTGTGCAAATCTTGATTTGGCATTTTAATTTGAAAGGGAATGTAATGTTTATTTCCTAAGTGGAAATCAGGTAGGTTCTCATTTCTGTTGTCTAGAACGTCTTATGTTTTATTGTCTGGAATGGGATATGTAACTTTGTGGCATATGTAACTGTACATTGGGCATAGCTTGTGTTAGAAATAGGATTTAAGTTGAAAAACAGACGTTAAAACCAAGGCATCTTTCTGAGGCTGAAATGAACTGGCTGAAGACCTGTAGTGAGGTCTAACTGGTTAATAATGGTCTGATACACCGAGGTATTTAACAAAATGCTCTGTAAAATTAATATCGTTAAACTGACTTCTGCAGAAGTGCTCTGATGAGCTCAAGGGAAGGGAAAAAACGCTGCTTATTCCTAGGATCTCTTTTCTCTAGAGGAGTATCAAGTTCCTGTTTCCAGTCGTGCACAGGTGGAAGAGAGAGATTGAACACAGTTCCACGTGTGATATATAGAACCTGTGAGAAGCTGGAGTGTAAATCTTCTGGTCACCTGTAGCTTTGACAAAGTGCAGTTCTCTCAGGAAATTATATACTTGCAGAAGGGAACAGGAAATTTATCTCTCATTAATGGATTTTTAGACAGACTAAATTGTTTTCCAGAGATAATCAGGGATTCTAAATTTAAAATTAAATGTCACTGCACCAGACCAGTTTTTGCTGAGCAGTTTTGGCTATAAAGGGAGTGAGATGTAACATCACGTAATGCAATTTTTATTCCGTGGATCTTCTCTTTTGTGTGAGCTTAAAAACAAATACCGGCTTTATCCTCACAACTACTCCGCTTCAGTGGCACGGCTCAGATCCAGCACATCAATCACACGTTAACTTTTTCCAGATCAATCACACATTAACTTTTTTCCAGATCTTTGCAGTTGTTTGTGTTGTGTAGTCAGACACCTCCATGTCTCGCAGTCGGTTTGCGTCACAGCTTCCCGTGCCAGCATCATCCCCCGAGCGAAATGACGTTGTCGTTACCAGGTCTTGGAAGTGTCTTGCTTTTGTAAGATCTTAGATAAGGAACTCTCTAATTTCTTGTAATTGAGACCAAATTTAACTCCACGCATGGCTAAGTGTGCTGTGGGTGAAGATAAAGATGTTGAAAAATAATGTTGATAAATTTTATTCTATCAGTGTTACTACAGAAGATCAGTGTAGTGCAAAGTCTGTTTTCCTTTCTTATTCTGTACTAAAGAGAACGTGCTGTAAAGAAAAAAATCAGAAAGTAGAAACTTCAACTCAATAAGTAAGAAAAGGTAGAACTTGTACAACAAGTAGTTCTAATTTGCAGATCTATAATCGTATTTTGTTGGGTTTTTTTTTTTTAATCCTTCAAAATACTTCCTTTTTTTTCCCCCTTTTTCTTTTAGATGTGCTCCACCTATGTCCCAAGGAAGATGTCAGTTTTCTCTTATTCATTCCATCCATTCAGTCACTCTCTGAGTTTTGCAATACGGTGCCTTACAGCTCAGATCAAATGGTCTCCAGAGGAAGACGTGACCGTGGCAGTGTTTGTCTGAGAAACGGGGAAGCCAAGGAGCTATTTTGGTGTCAGTTTTTGGCCTTTCTGATTTGTTGTAGGGAACACCTGATGCTGTCAGGTGTTGCTTTTAACTTTTCCAGCCCTTAACACACATACCTTTCTGCCTAGGTATTTCTAACTCCTATGTCCTGAAGTGGTATTTAACGAGCTTAACGTAAGCATTTGCAATTATTTAATAGCACCTGAAAATTGCTTGCTAAATGACAGGAGGAAGTTTCATTTGCGTTCCGTATCTGATGTTAAATCTGCTAATCCTCCACCGAGTCTGCCAGGAACAACTTGAATTTTATTAAAATCAAGCACGCTGCTTCCTACTCTTCTATTCCGTGCTACAAGATAAAGTTTAAAGCCTTCTGGTATGTATTAATTGTTTCAGCCATTATAATCCTCATTGTTTTCTTGCAATGCACCTTAGTGCCAAGGGACGTTAACAGCCCTTCCCTCTGGGGTCGTCTTCCCTCGCCCCCGGGAAAGCTGCGTCTCCATGTTTGCTCTTGTTTCGAGAAGTTAATCTTCTGTATGCTGACAGCTTTTTTTGCCTTCATTAATGAGATTTCCTAATTGGGCATAATGAAGTGTTTGCTCATGCTGCTAGATAATATTATGTGAAAGCGCAACGGAGATAAGAGACTGGGAAGAAAATAAGCGTTTTAAAGATTTTGGGGTAAGATATGAAAGGCATTTTTTTGGCTGATATTGTCCCATTTTATCTGAGAAAGGCTTTGGTGCAGCTGTGTAACTAAGACTCTGTCAAACAACATCCATTATTTATTGGCCTGGTGAGCAAACAAGGACACCTTTGAGTACAGCAAATCGCGAGGTCGATTCACCACCTGAAGACGAGGGTTTTGTATTTATATTCTTTCAAATTTTCCATTTGGCGTGAGCTTCTCTGGGGAAAGGAATAGGAACTTGGGGGAGGGGAGCAGGAGAAAGCTTGAATTTGTAGAAAGCTGGCACGAGCGTCAGCGTGCCTTTTATTTGCTATCCAGGTGCCTCAGCTCAAGTGACAGACCAGGTTCCCCATAAAGGCACATTTTCCTCAACCTGGTAGAAACAACTTAAAATATATGTTAAGGCGATAAATTTTGCAACTGTTATGCATTGAAATATCCAATATCCTGTCTTCTACAGAGTAAAATTGGTACTGGAGTTACTTTCCCAGCAGAAAGGCTGGGCAGGGGGAGGCAGGGGAACGCGGTTCGGCACAGTAAAATTCCATCTTGCTGTTAAAAGTTAGCTTTAATCTCTTTCTGCGGAGTAGTGGGATAAATGGGATGAATGGGAAAATGAGGGGCTGTACGGAGTCAGAGGAAACATCTCATCGTTCTGTGTTTGGACTCCGGTAACGGATGACAGGAGATACGGATGGGAAGGAATAAGAAAGGACAACCTGGAAACAGAGTGGCGGGAGGGAAGTGTCTTCTACATCAGGAAAAAAGGGGTCGTTACTGAAGAGCTGGCTGATTCCGTTGTGCTTAATTGCCTTTCACGTTCTGTGCTTTGGGGATATTTTTGTTTTTAAAACACCATGTAAGAATTCTCCTCTGTGTGGGAAACAAAGATCTCTTAGCCTTTGTGCATCTTCAGCTGTTAATTTTTTTTTCTCAGATGGGCTATTTTAACGGAAAGTATCATTTTATAGACATTATGCTCATTTATTTTGCTTCTGATACCTATGACATTTTGTTATTACGTTGACTTTAACTCTTCAACTCATTCCGAATCATGATTATGGTATATATATTATATTATCTGAATGGGTTTGGGGCACTATGGTGCTTCCCTTTCTTGGTTAGAGCACTGAAACCTGATCCTAAATACCTTAAAGAAGGTATCCCAGAAGAGTGGGATGGGATAATAAGGGGAACTGTTGCCTGTGGAGAAAAGAAGAAATTTGTCAGCTGGAATGGAAATTCTGTCACCTCTTGACACTGAGATAAAAAGTTATTTGGTGAGCAAAAATTGATTTGCAGAATCTTACATACAGATGGCAAAGGACAGAATATTTAAGCGGTAACTTAAAATGAGCTGTGTGAAACGAAAGGAACTTGAGGGAGAGATGTTGTCTCCAACATAAACTGGTAGAGCTAAGAATGCAAGAGGAAGGAGAAGCTAAGTTGACTAGTACGTTGGATCGTTCATGAACGGTAGTAGCAGCACTGTCTCCTCTTTTCCCTTTCTCCTGTCCTGGATAATTGAAGATTTTGCGGATCTAAAATGTTAAAGAGTCACGAAATGGACTTTGGAGGCAGCAGCTCAGTGACAGAACATGACGTGGGTTGACTTAAAAAACCCCACTGATCTAAGCGTGCATTTAGAAATGGGCACCTTGAGTACGAGGTGGTGAGACAAGTGGGTTATGAACAGCCCGTCTTTAATGCTGCAAATATCGTGGGCTTGACTGGAGAGAGCTGTGGCTGTGTTTTAGATTTATTTTGGATTTTGCCGCGGTGTTAGGGATTCGACCAAGATTTTTGTGTTCCTGTTTCAATAAGGAATGAACTGTGGGGGACCTGTTTACTTCATAGTTTGCTCCTAACCTCTAATCTGGAGGCTGATGGTTGTCTTTGCTCGTTTAGATTACCTTGCTGCTGATTAGTGCTTCTATTTTGCTCACAGCATGTGTTGAAAGTTTGGATGTCTCTGGACTATGAACTGCATGTTTATCTGGTACAGTCTGGTCCCACCACACTTCTAGGTTCCTAGCTTCATTTTCAATATCAATAAGGACATACAGTGTTTAAGCTAATTTGTTCCTTCAGGGCTGAATTATGATGATCGGTTGCTGTTTGTTTTCCACAGATTCTTCTTCTTAATCCTTCTTTCGATCCCGGGCTGTAGTCAGAAGAAATCTGGACCATCCACAGAAAATAGTCTCGGAGGGGTGCCACGAGTAGAGGTACGCTGTGACATCCTCGGTGTCTACCGAAATATATTTGTAAAGCCATGAATTAAAAACAAATCTTAAGCAGGATGGCTAAACTCCTAATGCACAAAGTTGAACTTTCTGTTGATTGGTTTGTTGGCAAAACCGTCTTTCAAATAATTCCCATCTGTGTCAACTGGGAACAAAAAAAAAACACGGAAAAGGAGGAAATCCTTTGACTTCTCTGCGGTGGTCTTGAGTACCATTTTCAGTCCTGTGCTTCCTGCGCAGACGCAGTGTACGCGTACGCAGGCCTGTACCGAGAGGTTTCTGAATGAGGGCGCTTGGCAGTTCAGTCTCTGGTTTGGCCAGAGCCTCCGCTCCAGCTTGTTTCTCCTGCTGGGAATTTGCATGGGCGGAGTGCCATTTGATCTGATTCTGCTTGTGAATGTCTCAGCTGGGTCTCCAGCATCCCTGCAATTTGCCATACCTGTGTGTATGTGTGTGTGTACATCTAAATATCAAACTGACCAAAATCTCCGTTGGTTAGTTGTTGTTCCCTACAAAGCCTTTCCAAAGCACCTAGGGGCCCTAAATAAATGTGCAAAACATGTATCTCATCTCTCGGAGTGTTCTGCTTTGCAGTTCTCTGAAACTTGTGCAACATCACCAGGCACCTTCCTTTCCTTGGTAGGCACTTGGAGAAGAAATAAATCTGATTTACGCTCGTGGTCTTTAGGGCTCTGCCGCTGATAAGAGCGCTTACAATTCCGATGATGTAGCTTGTCAGAAGTCAATAGACATGCATTGGTCTGTATCAAATGAGGAATTGGTCTTGGATTCTAGGCTGTTTATCCTAAAAAAGACATTTGTCTGCATTCTGCTTTCCTTAACGGTATTGTAATCCTGCCTGTTTCCAATAGGAGACAAAGGAGCTCTGTTCTGGTGTGGATTTTTAGGAATGCTTACAAGGAATCTAGAAGATTTACGTTGCTTAGGCGGACAAACAGGTTAAAGAAATTACGTTAACTTTTTTACATTAGTGGAGATTTAAGTTCTCTGTGCGGGATCTTGGCCAGCAGAAGGCAGTAACTGCTCGGCTTTGCATCCCTCAGCGTTGCCTGCGTGCTCCCATCAGCCGTCTCCCCAGGATAGACCTCCGGGCTGAATTGTCAAGGTTTCCAAAGCAGTTCATGAGAAATTTATTGTTCTACGTGCTCAGTTCTTTCCGATTCCCCCTAAATAATGTATTCCCTTTCTTTCCTAGGCCTAAGAGTTTCGCTTTTCACGTACAATAACAGCCAGCATGTTGTTATTCTGTCACATGCTGGCCGGAGCCTTTCTTCCGTTCTTCGTCCTTTCAGGAAATTTGGTTTCAGCTGAGAACATCAATTTTTACAATGTGACACCTCCACTGGACCGTAAGTAGACACTTATGCTTTTTTTCTGTATGCAATTGTAGTTTAACATTTTAGTTAATTGCCGTATTCTTTCAATCCTTTGTTTGTTTGTCCTCTTCAAACACGAAGAATAAAAAGTTTAAAATAAAACTTTTGCTTTTTCAGCCCACAGCAGTTTAGTTTATTTTTGAGATTTTACGAGTTTACTGAAGGAAAAACAAACAATTGTATGCATTGCTAAATTAAAGACTGCATGAGGGCAACAGTTTTCACATTTTAAGTGCTTTTATTATATTTTTCTGTCTCTGAAATGTCTTCCTACACAGCAAATTATGCATTCTCATAAATAATACAGAACAGCTGGTTTTGTCTTTTATCTTGTTGGCGTTTTTGTAAGGAAAAGAATAGGTGTGCTGTATGCAATTAATGCAAACTGGAGGTAATTAAAAACCTTGTGAGACCTGTGAAGCCAGTTGTCACTAATAGCATCATTTTTTTGCCTCTTAGCTAGCATCAGGAGTATTCTAGCCGTTCATTTAAGGGGAGAAGATTTTCATATGTATCATTAAGACAATCAAGACGGCTAGATATAATAGAGATACATGTCCATTTAGGGAACTACGCATCTCAAAATTATTTATGTATTTACATAGTGTAAATAAGAATTTAAAATAGCTCTCTTGATCCCTCTGTCAAAGGGTTCAGGCTTCCTCAAGAGCTGGAGCTCAAGATCTGAAGCTGGTTTAGAGCTGTATTTTTTTCATCAAAGGAAACAAAAGCCGTTTGTCTGTAGATTGTGTTTGTGTATCTCTGCACACGTATGTTCTGTCATGTGCGTGTATACAAGATGTTCTCTTCTTCCTGGTTTTCCCACTTAAATGGTGTTTTGGATTGTGAGAGCCTGAAAAAGGAGGAGCTGTTTTAAAGCTCTGGCACAGCAAAACCAGTTAAAAATTTAAAACCTTTCTACAGAACTTGTCTCATAGGTTTTACTTGTCTAACAGTGATGTATCTTTGAAAATATGTAAATGTATGTAATATGTTTTTGTTAAGTATATGTGTATACAAGCACTTATTTAAAATTATTTTAACTTTCTTTTTAATATTTGCAAACTTACTATGTTTTAATACTTTCAAAGCCACTCCATTTCCAAACAGTTTCAAGTGCTTTACCTGCGATAACGCAGCGGACAACTACAACTGTAACAGATGGGCTGAAGACAGATGGTGTCCTGAAAGTAAGTGCGTCTGTACTAAGGAAATTCTTTATAATAGTTAAATTTCCTTCTCCCTGGCTCAGCCATCTCGTAGAAATCTAACTCAATAGGATTAACCTGCCAACAGCGGTGCCCTCAGTTAGGTGATTGGTAATACTGAGTCACAGGGTTGTTGTTGAGGTGAATATTTTGACCATTTCAGAGTGCAAAGCAACAATGAACAAGTCATTTATTAATATAGTAATTAATAGATCAATAAAATAGTAATAGGATAATGATTAAATATAGGTTTGTTTGTGTGTATATGTATATGTAACTGCAAGCTTCCTAGGAATTAATTTTAAAGATGTTGTTTAAAAAAAACTAAGAATTGCCTTTGTAAGCCTTATGCCCTTCCTTTTGCATCCCATCCCGAGATATAATGGTCTCTCTAGGCTGTAGGCTTGGGAGCAGCGAGACCTGAATGACTAGGCATCATAGTTCTGTGAGGGAATGATAGATGTGTAGGAAAAATGGAGATATGTTGCCTCATTTTTCTTCCCAGCGATATTCGCAGTTAACAGTGGGAAAGGGGAAGAAATGAGCTAGAGGAATGAGGAAGCGTGTCTGAAACAAAGAAAACAAGAATGTGCTGCAAAAATACTAGAGAGTGGAAGATAAATGTGTAGATTATAAAGCTAATAAGGAGTTTAAATGATAGCAGCCTTTCTGGAGGTTTGAAGGGTCAGTTAAGCTCTAAGACTTCATCACTAATTAATTTCTTGCTAAATGGTATTTTGATCAAGTTGAAAAATGGCTCTATACAGCCCAAATAAGTCATTTTAGTGGGAATATCTTGCTAAAATGTGTGAAGATTTTAAACCTTGTAAAAGAATGCATACTCCGTATGCAAATAAACATTTAAAAATTATTTTGTAGGTACGCGGTACTGCTTGACAGTTCATCTCTTCACAGACCATGGGAAGAGTACGTCAGTCACCAAAAAATGCGCTACCGGAGAAGAATGCCATTTCGTAGGCTGCCACCATCACAGAGAAAGTGGCCACACAGTAAGCAGCGCTCTTTGTAGAAGAGCAGCGCTTTGGTTTTGAGGTTTCCATTTCAATACTTGTTTTTCCTGCTGAGCTGAAGAGGATGTGCCAAGATATGTGCTCCAGTGTTTAACAATAGAAATCAAGTTGCTGCAACAGCTGCGTGACTACCCCGCTTTCCTCTTTGTGCTGCTGTGTGACACGTGTCGTAACAACTTCCCCAAAAAATTCCTGAGCTTTCTGGGGCATTGCTAGCGTGAGCATGGGCCTCGGTTTCTGAGTTCTGAGCAGGGCACCCAGGTAGGGTGCAAGCAACCTGCACCGGTGCTTGCGGTGTCGCTGGCAGCCCTTGGGCGAGCCAGGCTGGGATTTATGTGCGCCAGTCGTGTCTCTGCGTAACACAGCTTGGGTAACACCGCACAGCACGCAAGGTAAGGCTGTGTTTGCCCATGAAGGCCACGCTCTTGAGCACGCTACAGCTGAGTTCTTGTTCGATGACAAAAAGCTGGAGCTGCTGTCTTCTCTCATCCGTGGGATGCTAAGTAAAAGTTTATTCTTGATAATCACACATATCCCACCGAGGTATTATTCCCTGCAGTAAAGTGCTATCCGCTAATTCCTGAACAGTTGAGAAGGTTAGTTATCTAATTTTTAACACGAAAGATTTCAGACACCAAAGATGAAGCAGACGACATTCATGTTAACCATAAAAGGATCTATACGTTATCCAAATCAACTTCCATTGGTGTCAGCAGGCTTTGGTGGACAGAGGGCGTGCAATGACTGTTCAGCCTGCCTTTGGCTGCATTTTATCTTGTTCTTGTGCCTTTGGGTTAGATAAAAATTGGTGTTGGATTTGGAAGAGAAGTCGTAGTGTTTATGCTCCGTCCAGTGCCTTGGGTCAGGCTGCCAGGTGGAAGTGATGAGCTTGTTTAGCTGTAACCTTTGCAATCAGTTGAAAGAATATTTATCTTGAAAAGTGAACTACCCTATGTCTAGCGATCTCCTTTTTCTCAACAGGAATGTGTTTCTTGCTGTGAAGGCATGATCTGCAATGTGGAAATACCAACCAATCACACAAACGCGGTATTTGCTGTATTGCACGCCCGGAGGACGTCGGATGGCAGCAGGCGGACAGTCAACGTCGCAGTGCTTGTGTCAGTCGTGGTGATGGCGTTGTCATGATGCAACGTCCTCCTTTTATGTCTGCTTGAGGGAGTCTGCCTTTCCATGGACCGTAAAAAACTGTAAGACGCGCAAGGAGAAATCACTGATACTTCTTAATCACATAAAATGTAAGGGGACAGTGGAAAGCCAAGTATACATCATGAAGTCCTTGGATATTTTAGTGAAGATGCTTCATATGGCCTGCAGTATTTAAAAAAATCCACCCACAACAACCCACTGGTTGACTGGCAGTGGGGTGAACTCAAGTTATGAAAATTCACTATTTTGTGATCACAATGCACACATGCTGGGCATGTTTTTTTGAACGTGTCCGCAGACAATCACTTCGCCACGTGAGATAAAAAGGAACTTTGGATGGACAATGTGCCAACAGGTATCTCAATGGAAACTGGTTTTAAACTGGTTTTCATTGAGCATAAATACCACGGAGTTTCTTGTCTCCATCAACAGGTGTATTTAAGCTTATCCATAGTTACGGTTTTCATAGAGAACATACATGAGAGATTTTTTTTTTTTTCTGTTTTGATCAGAGCCATCATTTCTACTGGAAATAATACAAAATAATACTTATAACTTTGTTTTCTGTAAAATGTGGTCTCACACTCAGATTTTTAGCCAGTGTGAAATTATGTAGAATTTCTGTCTAAAAATGATGAACTGTTTGAGCACCTAAATCAGGATTCTTCCCCACCCCGTGAAGGGATTATTTTCTTGCAAGAGTCTCACCTCAGCTGAATCTTTGTCTTCTGATACTGTTCAAAGTGGTGGTAATACCCTGACTTTGAAATTGCAGCTACGGTCAAGCAGCTGCGTTATAAAAATTATAAGTAGGCACTTGGTATAAATCAGGAGAGAAGTCTTCTGTGTTCCCTTTTAATTTGCAGAAGTTTCTCCCAGAAATGTTGTTGTCCTTGATGGATCTTCAACTTGTAAGTCAGCACTGTTGGATATCCCAGACCTCTGGACATCATCGTTATGTCACTTTGCCACCCCCATTGGAAAAGTTTGGGCCAAGATTCTATTTTTCATTACAATTTTGGGGGGTGTATTATGGTTTATTTGCATAGTTTGACTGCTTGACTCCTTTTGCCTGATCGGGTTTCTTCCAGCTCCCCACCATTTCATAAACTTTCTCTGACAAGCCAAGATATTGCAGCACAGCTAAGGATTTGATCTTGCAAGGCTAAAGAATTGCGTTTCACTTTTTTCTTTTTTCATTTATGAATATATTTATATGATTATGTATGAGATAGATTGTTCTGATCTTTTTCTACTAGCTTTTTCTCAAATTAGGGGAACAAGGAGGACCCAGGAAACTACAGGCCAGTCAGCCTCACCTCTGTGCCTGGCAAGGTGGTGGAGCAGATTCTCCTGGAAACCATGCTAAGGCACATGGAGAGCAAGGAGGTGGTTGGTGACAGCCAACA
>JAAGAY010001822.1:0-47941 GCA_011801015.1 Ardeotis arabs
CTAGATTTTTTTTTTTTTTTTTTTTTTTTGCAAGTGTGCTGCAGCATTGCAGTAGTGTGAGGGTCAAGCATCTCAGAATTAAAGGCTTTTATATGAGTGCTGAGGCCTGTGTGTCGGGGCCGCACGTACAGTGCACGCAGGGGAAGTCCTTTGTTGCTGTGCAGTAAAGCATCTCCCCGCGAGACCCCGGCCGCTGTGTGGCAACTGCACACTGCTCTGTAGTAGCCAAGGAGGCTGACACTGTAATTGCACAGGAGTTACAGGCAAAGCCCGGCTAGACAGTGCGCTCCTGACAAAAGGCCTAGCAATAAAACTGAGAAGAGGAAATAAAAATGATTATTCATGTGTGTGTGGAGAGGGGCAAGGAGGAAATTGGATCTGGCCATACGGCTTTAGGGAGAGGAAACTTGGAGTGAGAAAACTCAGGATATTGCTAGCATTGCTGCAAATTGCATGGAGCCTTTTTAAGCATAGAATTCTGGAGTGGGAAATCTCTGAATTCACTCTTCTTCTTCTGCCTCTGTCCCTAATGCACAAACGTATCTGACCAGCTCTTCCCCATGGACAGAGGTGGTTCTTGCTGGAGCTCATCACGTTTGCTACGCTTCACTCGGAGTGGAGCCTGCTCCCGTTTGTGCTGGTGGGCCCTGGTTTGGGTCGGGATTCAGAGGCTGAGCTGGGGGTCGCTGAAGCAACGCCCCGGGATGAGGGCGGTGTGTTTATTATCTGCGTTCTGGAGCCTCCTGGCTCCTTCGGCCTCTCTTTGCAAACGGGAGGAGCTGAAGACACACGCTGCTGTGCTGGGATGTGCGCGGGAGGGCTGGCGCGGCTCTCCGCCTCTGCCGCCTGCCTGGCGGTCCGCTCTGCTTCTCAGATCTCCTTGTTCTTCTGTGAAAGGAAGATTGCACTACTGCCGATGAGGATGAGACTGTCCGTGTAGTGAGGGCTCTGTGGGGCTGATAAGAGTGCCAGGGGAGTGTCCCGTTATCGTCGTGGGATTCTGGAAGCTGAGGCTTTAAGAGAAATACCGCTTATCCTGAGGCGGGTAATGTGGGTACACGAGTTGGCAGTACCAGCCACACAGAACTCTACATTCCTTTCTTGCTTATTCCTTTCATGCACGTTAAAACCCTCAAGTGGCTGTAGATTTTTGAATGTGAGATTTCTTCGCCAGGATGAATTGTGGCACTGCCACAATCGCATTGCCTATAAAGTAATTTCTTTGATTTTGCTCTTGCATATCCTTGGAAAAGCTGAAAAGTTGCCTGTGCTTTGTGACAGGGGCTTCATCCTTATCTTCTGTAGGGCTTTGTGTTACTGTGTCAGGTTCAGGTTGTATTGTTTGTTCTACTGAAGCAGTATGGAGCAGCAAAATATTTGTCCAGCTAATACTGCCTGTTCCTGGAACCTCCAATACCCGTGTGTCTTTTTTCCTTCCCAATGAGGACAGAAAATACTCATCATCATCATTGTCTAGCTAAACACTTTGCAGCCGACTTTTAAATGCCTTGCACCGGGTAGAAGAGCTGACTGTGCACAGACTGCAGTAGGATGATGGTGAAGCGGAGGTTCTGCGCCTCGCTGCGCTGACCGCTGGTGACTGCGTAAGGCGCGTGCTAGCAGTTACTGTTTGTAAAGCCCTGCGAGCCCTGGGTACGCACCAGTTTCCACCCTGCTGAGTACTGGTGCGGGATGAGGGCGCCTCTCCCAGCAGCCCATCTCGGCATCGCCCGGCTGGCGCTGAGCAGGCATCTTTGCTTCTGCTCTTACCCCCACCGGCTGCGCGAGTGTGGTCAGGCATCAGATGGCCGTCTGGTCCTGTTCCTTGAACGCAGTGTGCCTCGCAGAGCCGTAATCCGCCCCTAGCCTGTGCCCGACACGCCTCAGGTACCCAAGTCATGTGTGCGTGCCTGGCCGAGGGGAACAGGACCACTTTGGAGGACGGGGTCTGTCAGCGTCTCACACCTGGGCGCAGCTGGAGCGGTTTTCTTCCCAACTGCCAGCAGCAGGAGACGACGCTGCATGGAGAAGCTGTGTGTGTAAGCGAGCACTGAACGGACAGCCGTAGATGGGGAATATTTAAGAGGAATGTGTGTAACTACCCATGTTTGAAAAAAAAAACAAAAACAAACCCCTTTCAATGAGGCATGTTAAATAGAACATATGGTTCTTTGTCTGGGCTTTCAAATTTGCACTTTTCACAGTTGCAGAATTATTGTATAAAGATTTACTAAAGTGCCACAGGCTGAACCCTGGGCCTTGTTCAGAGGGGCAGGCTGCTCAGCCAAGCTTTCTTCTTTTTCACAGCACTCCTGCCCGCCCAGCCGGAGCGAGCTGGGTGTACGGTGAGTACCTGGCAGTGGCCCGCGGCCGGCTCCCGGGCTCGCCTTGGAGCGTGGCTCTCCATGTTGGGCTCTTCTGCCAGCGTGGGCTGGCAGCTCTCCAGGGAGGGCGTGTGTGTTTTGGCCAAAAGCTGGCGGCTTAAGGAAATGCATGGTTCCTAATCTACCATCAGAAAAAAGCAAATATGCAGGCAATTTAGGAAAGTGAAAGTGCAACCCCCTGGGGAATGCGAAACTTGTGCTTCTGAGAGGTTCTGAGTGCGTAGCCGTGTTCTGTCTTAAACCTTTGGGCCCTTGGCAGCTTGCTGTCTCTAAGCAGGATCAAGAGCACGTGTGTAGACTCTATCTGGGGAGGTTTTCCTGTACCTGCAGACCCTTTCTGGCTGGCGTTTGTAGGCTTACGGTAAGTCAGGGCGCAGGCAGTGCTCCTGCGTGAAGAAAGAGCTAATTCCCTGTCCGTGCTGATACTGCGCGTGGAATTTTCTAATTTGCTTGCTGTGGGTTCAAGTTACTCCAGAAGAGGTGGGTTTTAAACCTGGCCTTTCCTCTTGAGACCAGCGGATGCCCTTATAGGTGGCTTTGCCATCTGTTGGTGACACAAGGAGGAAAACTTTTTCCTTCCCGTTATTTACTTGAACATTTCCATGTATGTTATAAGGATGGAAACTGTAGAATAAAATTTCCTATTAAACATGAGAAAAGGGAATTTCATTTTTTTTCATCACCAAACTCTTAGAAATAGTTCATAAAACCTGGGTAACTGGATCTTTGCCTGTTAATCTGCTGAGATAATTGCCCCTTGCATGGAAATGCATTGCTGCTAAATCTGTCTAGGGCAGCATCATCTATTTCTGATGTGCTCGACACTTGTGATGCTTCTAGCTGTGGGCAAAGTAGAAAAATAAGGCCTACTGATAAATTTACTGATGTATTGTGCCAAATATTTGTCATACGTATGTCAGATGAATTGTCTGGATATTGCTGTAGGAGTTCTCCCCTTGTGCACTGCCAGCAGCAGTGACTGTGCTGGTCTGTCGAGCCTGGAAATAAATGAAAGGGTAGGTGTGGAGTGACAAAAATGTTGGCAAAATGGTGGCTGCTACGCTGGCAGTGGTACGGCAGGCTGTCAGTCACGGCCTGAACCGGTCTGTGTTGAGATGCCAGACAGAAATCAGGTGCCACAAAAGAGATGCTGAGCAAAAACCAGAGGTGCCTGCTTGGCTGCAGAGATGCTGGGCTTGGGGGCAGTGAGCTTCTAAGATTAGCAGGATCTGTGGGGCCTGTTGCTCCCCCAGGAGACAGCACTTCTTTGGAGCTCCTGCAAGGATCCTTTTGGGTTGCACCCCCCAGCCTCCATGGAAGTAAGGGAAAAGCCCAGAAAGGGCTGGAGGGATGGGTGTCGGAGCAGACCCCCTGTTTCTGGGGGAGTGCTGTGCCTCTCCACACAGCCATGCACTGTGAAAGTTCGTTCCTGCGCTTTATCTTGCTGCCTTGGGCTGCCATGGCATGCGGCGGGGGCTGCTCCTGACACGGGGGCAGCGCATCCCCTCTTCTCGTTACGAAATTCCCTCATAACTGCTACGACCCAGCCGGGAGGTGACCAAGTGTGGTTATCTCTGTTATAAATGAAGCTCTCACGGTTGCCCGCTTCTGTGGCACAGATGAAAGGGCTGGGTTTCCTCCTCCCTTATCAGGCACCTGTTGCTGGCATCCAGACATTACTCACATCCTTTAAGTCACATCTTGTTTTGCATAATTAACACCAACTGTGCTTCGTTGCCTTCCTTCCCTTGCCTCCTTCCTGTGGCTGTACCTGGTTATGGAAACATGCAGTGTTATTTTTGTGTTTTAATACAAAGAATGGAAACAAGCTTCAGCTTTGGAGACACCGACTCATGAGAGATAAGAACTTTTTAGTCCGGTATAGGGGATGCTCTTTATTCTTGAACTGGTGCTGCGGTCACAGTCCTTGGTGGGAAATTCTGTATCAGTTCCTAATGAGTGGTTTAAAGAAAAAAATGAAGCAAACCTGAACAAAAGCCTGCGTGGGAATTGCTGGCTGTGGTTGGAAAGTTGTGCTCAGCAAATGGCAAGTCCTCGGTCACCGGCTGTGCCTCCAGGTGCCAAGCTGGGCACGCCGCAGGTGATGGGAGCTGTGACATGCTCTGAGGCGGGATGGGATGGTACTGAGGGGACTGTTTCCCAAACCGTGTGTCCTGTCGGTTATTTTTGGGTGGTTTCTAGCACTGACACCTGGCTCCTGGCAGCAGCCCATAGATGCAGGGTTTGGGGTGGGAGCTGTAACGCCAGCACTCTTGCTTGCTGCAGTAATTCGTAGTTCGCTTTTGGTAATTCACTTTGGCTTTTAGTGACTATTGGCCTGGTTTTACCTGAATCACCTGTGTTTATAAACAGTTGTAGCTGTTGAACCCGCACCATTAACTAAGCCGGGAGCTCAGTGAGGTAGGATGGAGGTGCACAAAGAGTGAAGTGAAAGGTAATGAGGAGTTTGGAAAGGTGGTGTGTGAGTAAGATGGAAAACCAGAATTCTTCAGTGCGGGGGGGAAAGGAGGAGATCCTGAATGAGCGAAGAGCCCCCAGGGCAAAAACTGTGCCTGACCTTCCCCACCCCATCAATCGCTCGGGATGTACCCTCTCCTGAGAACTCCGACAGGAGCCCTTTTCCTTTGGCCTCTTGCTGCCCCGTTCCTCCCTGCACTCTCAGTTGGTCAGATTTGGTACAAGCAGGAAATAAAATGGGGTTCTTGCAGCTATCGAGTGAAAAATCAACATCAGAGCTGACCTTTCTTCTTCATTCGGGTGTATTGCTTGACAGAAAAACAAGCTCTCACTAAAGAGCTTCCCCTGGAAAGGGGCTTGCGTTAGTTAAGTTTGATATCACTACTCAATTGCAAAAAATATTTTACTGTTTTTTTATGTACTTACATCTGTAGATATGATATTCAGCATGTGCTTCAGCACGGTGTGTTAGGTGTCTAGAACTGAGCAGAACCACAAGAATATCTGACTGCTCAGTACTGAAGTGGCAGGATGATGCTGGCACATTTAAATCCCTGGACACCTGCAGTTAACTGCCACTGATGCAATAGAATTCCCAGCTGGGAATTATTTGGATTATTGGGTCATAGGTTTCCACAAGGCTTTTTTTGAAGGATCAAGTATGGCACTTTATTTTTTGCAATTATATCTGATTTGTCTGGCAAATTAACTCCACCTGAGTGTGCCATCTTTTGCACTTGCTTTTCAAAATTTTGCTGGCTTGAAGACGTTTTTGATGTGTTTCCTTTCTTTAAAGGATACCAAGCTGATTAAAGCTTGCTATGTGCTGGCTGTTTCTTAGTCTCAAGTTCTGAACTCAGTCTATCAGAGCAATTTGCCGTTCACTGGGAGGTACATGCGAATTCTGAGGTTGGTACCTTACCTGAATGAAAACGTTGGGCTGTCTGTTCTGCGTACCTGCGGTTTGTCCAGGTAGAAATCCGTGGGGTGGAGGGCCGATGTGGCCGGGCTGTGACGAACAAACAGAATTCTGGAGCTGCTGGAGTTGTTCTGCTGTCCGGCTGGCGGGATAACCACTTCTTATCAGGCAGAGGCTCTGCAAGTCGGAGCTACGGATTTTCCCACCACAAGCTCCAGGTCTGCAGCCGGATCCGCTCAGCCTCGGCGGAAGGGCTGTGGGTTATTTTCCGACCTACGGGACCCAGCCGCTTGGTAGCGGATCGGTGAGGGCCCTGTGGGATGTCTTGCCAGCTGTTTCTGGTTGAAGAGATCATCTCAAGGACCATAAATTGTGAATCTTTCTGGTTTTTTTTCTGAGTATTTATTTACAGTTCAGGTCAGTAATCTCCAGAAACACAATTCTGCTTACAAACGAAATTCCTGGGCTGCATTCCCAGGCATTCCCATGTGACTGGAGCATTTTTAGCAACTAAGTGAACAAATGCAAACATATTTTCAGGGCAGGGGAAGTGTTGCTCTTCGCGTTCTCTCTGAGTGCCTGGGAGCCCTGGCCCTGGATCTCCTGAAATGCAATGAGGAGTTGGTCCATTGGGTCTGGAACAGCTGGGGATTGTCTTTCCTACTGGATTCACGGGCTTGTGATAGTTGGTATATATGTTTTTGTTAATGCAAAGGAAGAACTAATGCCACCAGCCTGTTACCTGCTGGCACACCTCGCTCACAGCCCTACCGGTTTACCTGTGACTAGGCAATGAATTTTCATACGGAGGAGATTGTGTTCCCTGGCAAACAAAGCGACATTGTGGAAAGGTAGTGATGTTAAAAGCCATAGTGACTGTGGAGCTGTGCTTTCTGGGCCTTTTGGTGTTTGCATTGCTGTAGCAGGTCAGTTTGATCCTGAAAAATGCGAGGATTGGGGTTGTTCTTACTTCTTTGGCACCGGTCCATGAAGACAGCTTCAGATTATTGACAGCA
This sequence comes from Ardeotis arabs, assembly GCA_011801015.1. Lineage (NCBI taxonomy): Eukaryota > Metazoa > Chordata > Aves > Otidiformes > Otididae > Ardeotis > Ardeotis arabs. The sequence goes on from JAAGAY010001822.1 coordinate 6,798, forward strand.
GCCTGAAAAAATGCTGCATCCTTCCCCAAAACCCCCACAAACACTCAGTTATATTTTGAATTTAAAAAGCTATAACTCTTCCCTAAAAAGCCACATAATTTTTCACTGCAAGGCTCCATTTAGAAATGAAGTAATTAATGAACAGCAAAGCAACCACTGAAATGTCAACTTCATTTTGCATATATATTACAATGAAGTGATCCAAAGCAGACAGGGTGGAGGTAGGGTCTATACCTCCCAGTTGGTATAGGCAGGGATACTGATCACTAGCAGCCATACTGAATTAATTGTATCAGCATAAAAACTCAAATAAGTTACTGTTACGTTCTTTCTTTTCCCACTATCCCTAGAACTGAGATTTCCCTGAAAAAAGACTAGAGTGGAATGATCTCCCAGGTCTCTTCAGTGAAATAATCTGTTTTCAGCGTTAAAATATTTTTTTTTGTGGGCAATTAGTTTGGATTTGTTGGGTAAGATGTTGGGGCAGTTTCTTTAAAAAGGGCTGAAATCCTACAATGCAGATGTATAAATCACCGCAGCTTACAACGCGGTGATTGCCAAGGCACCGCTGATGTTTCTTTCCTGTTGCGTTTCTGGGCTTAAGTTTATGAAACTTGTAGCAAAAGGAACATATTGAATTCCAGCTCAGTGACTGCGGTAGTTAACGGTATTTCTGCTAACTAATTTCTGTTCTTCCTGAGGTTAGGGTTTAAAATGCAAAACCTTTGCTGGCGATGATGCCTGGACGCTGCGGCTGGCAGGAGAAGAAAATTCTCTCAGCCCTTCCCTCTTTGAAGTATCGCTGGTATTACAGAGTCACATACTTGTATATAATTACCATATTCTAACACTTAAATATTTTCCTGACTGATTTCCTCCTGTCCCTGCTTTGAAAACACCCAGATTATATAAATTAAAATGTTATAGACTGGAAAATGTATGATTTCAAAGGAATTTTTTTTTTTTACAATGTGTAAACCCCACTTTTCTTTGTGGCTTTAACCTGTGGCCTTTCACAGAATTACTGGGGTTTAGTGTTCTGTTTTTTTGGTGGGTTTTTTTTTGTTTTTTTTTTCCCTTAAAAACCCACCAGCCCAGAGCACCCCTAATGTTGTGTATCACAGTTTTTGACACTTCTGCTGGGCCAAGGCCAGCAGCCTCTGCTCTGTCGAAGTCCCCGTCAGTTCCTGTAGTTTCGCCTGATCAGTGGCGCAGTAATGTGGAAACTTAAAACAGCAACAGAAGGAGACATAAATGTTAAATGATTTGCCTTTAATGGATCTCAAAAAGCTTTTACTCTTGCTTTGTTACTTAGGATATCTTTTCTGGGCGTCTTCATGTTCTTCTCTGCTGTTACTGGTTCTCCAGAGTTTTTCTTTTTTCCTGCGTGTCAGGGATCTTACCGATGTTGGAGACCTAAAGATGAATAGTCTGGGCCATGGATTTCAGGCGACGCATTTCCTCGGCGTGGTGATCAGCCCCAGCTAGTGATGAACAAAAGCAGATACTATTTGAAATGAGGACGAGTTTGCTTTTGCAAGACCTGTTTTTCTGACCTTGTGGAGGAGAGGTGGGGAAGCCACGCGTCGGTTCTGGGCGGAGGGGTCACCGCTCCGGACCCCGGCTGTTTTCGGAGAAACCCAAATTCCCAGAAGGGTGTGTGGGAAGCCCTTCTGCCAGCCGGTACCCTTTGGGGTAGGAAGTGGTCAGTGTTGCTTCTCTTTGCCAAAGCAAACTGTTAATACTTGCGTGCAATATTGCTGTTAAGGTGAGGAGGAGGATGTGCAGGAAGGCGAAAAGATGGGACCGGGGTGAGGGGCTGCTGGGCTTTGGAGCTGCCGGCCCCGCATCACCTCTCCACAGGCTGCGGCACCTCTCGGCCCTTCCCAGCGGCTGTGTGCCCAGGCCGATCCTGGGCATCCCTGGTGGGGTCTTGCTGCCGTGCTCTTCTTGGTCATCGGGATTTCCCGCACACCAAAATTTGTCTTTTGCTGCAACTTAACACTGGTACATCTTGTTTGGCTCCTGCTTGCTAATTAATGTAATTAATTCATGTTCAGTTAATAGCATCCTGTTGTTTCTGACCCTCCTTGGCTTTCTGTTCTTTGGGAAGAATATCTGTAGTTTGGGCAGAGCGTCCTCCAGAGCCTCATTTGCCTGCTGGGACGGGGAGCTGAAGCGCGGCTGGGGAGTGTGGAGCACGAGGGAAGGCAGGCGTCTCTTTCCTTTCTTTTAAAATGGGAAGTGGAATTAAGTAGTAGAAAATGAAGGGGGTCTAATTGAATTGACCCCGATTCAAACAAGGGTTTCTCACCCTGCAGAGCCACGTCGGGAGCCCCCACCCTCCCCCAGGTCAAGGCCACCGGCTCCATGGCTGCGACGCCGATGCCGTCGTGTGCCCAGCCTCAGGAGGATGCGAGGACGTGCGAGTGAGGTTTGCTGATCCTGTTTTACGGTGTTTTGGTTAGCTTAAAAATATTTTGTTGTGAGAAACTCCAGATGGATGTGAATGTTCTCAGGGGTGGAGGGAACAAGTGGAGGGAGAAAGTTAGTCATCGCCCTGGCAGGCGAGAGCTGGTGAGGACAGGCACTGAATGATGCACGCGGGCAAAAATAGCCCAAATTTCAGATGTAATGGGATGTGACGGTCAAGTTCCTCCAAGGGAAAATACTCTGAGGTCCTTGTGCACGTCTTCACAAACGTTCTGGTGCACAGCACAATGTAGGAGCTTTTCTCACTTGTGGGACGAATGGAAAATATTTGGGAAACGGAAAACAGGAGAAAAGAAACTGATGTGAAAATATGTATGGGCTTATTGGCCCAGAGTTACAGGAATGATGAGATTTATATTTCAGTCCCATCTAACCCCCCCTTTTTCAGTTTAAAAGTGAAGCCTCCTGCCCGTCTAATGGGTGCTAACACTTTCCAAGACTACTGACTTGTCTGATATTCTTTGAAAGGATTAACGTTAGAAGGGACAAGTTATTTGTAGAGATTTTGACCTGCTTACTCATTGGTTTTGTGAATTCCTTTTCATTAAAGTTTGTGTTGAAAGAGACTTGAGATTCTACCTCAAAACTTATCTTAATTATCTAAGTCATTAGAAATTGAATGGTTACAGTCTGGAAATGACCCTGAATTTTCTTAATCAAATCAAACCTTAGCCTCCAGAATTGTCAGAAATGCTGAATTCTGGTACTTGATCTGATAATTGGTATCTGTGACAGGAGCTTGGCAGCCAAAGGGGCAGGGAGCCCTCAATTTTTTTGTCATAATATCATGAATTCAATGATGTGATTAATAAAATGGTGTGGATTTGTCCTGCTGATGCGGTCCCTGATCTCTTTTAGAGAGGAGGCCCTTGTCCAGCTGCCGTGGGCTTGGCCGAAGGAGCTTCAAAGGGTGCAGGGAAGGTTTTGCTGTTGCTCTTCAGCGATTTATAGTGAAATTTGTGGAGTAGTGAAACCAGAGGTTGAATGGAAACTGCCACCTTATCCCAATTCTACTGTTTCTCTCCAGCAGGAACCTAGTAAGATTTTTAAGGACGACCCCAGCTAGGGCTGGTCTTGCACTTGCCCTCTGCGAATTCCTACGGTGCTAGTGGTGGAGTTCCTTTTATTATCTGTATTTGATGATCTTAATGCTTAACAGAGATTACTTGGTGTAATTGCTGCAGTGTCCCAAAAGGCGCCCGATGTTTTGTCAGTGGGATGTTTGGGATAGGCGTGTCCTGGACGTGGTTTATCCCCATGTAAGGTTTTCATGCCTTCGGGATTGGATAGGCTTTCAAAACGGAACAGCGTGTATGTCCAGTGGAAGTGTTTTTGTTTTCAAAGTCAAACAGCACATTGTGGGCACATGGGAGTGTGTGGCTTTCAGAAAACAAACTGCTATTTATGGATGCCTCGGCAGCCAGCGTAGGCCAGTTCGGTGTATTTTTAGCAGTAAAGTGGAGTTTTCACCATTTGATACGGGGGGATTAGGGTTTGATGCCCTGAAGGCCGGAGATTGCAATTTCAGGTTTTGTTATTTGTTACTTGGAGATGGAAACTCCCTGGGCTGTTAAACTGCTGTGTCTCTAGCCCTGGAATAGCGAGTTAAAGTCTCCCAGGAGAAATTAGGATCTCGTGGCACTCAGCAGACAGGCTCAAGCCATTGCATGGTAAGCTGATCCTAAGCTTGATCTTGGCCCAAAACAAAGTCAAGTCCTAGTCTTTGGCCCTGTTCGTCACTTGTAGGCTCTGAAAGAGAATTGTTGTGATTGAAATTCTGTCTAATAAAAACAACTTTTATTATTAAAATAAAGTAATATTATTAAGACAAGTAATATTATTATTATTACTTTAAAGAGAACGTGTGCCAACGTGGTCCCTTCATGTGTTTCTCGTTGGAGGACATGCTCATGCTCCTAATTAAAACATTACTGTTCATAGGCAAATGTGTAGCCAGTGCATGACAATAGCCTGGGATTTAATGTAAGCACAGATCAAATTAACCTGGAATTTTCAGGAGAGCAGTGCATCAGTGTCACAGGATGAGGAGACGATTTCCTACATGCTGTCGTACTTCGGTTTTAGGGTGAAGCGTTGGCTCTGTAGCTGTGTGACCTGCCCGTCGCTGTGTGTGACAATGGAATTACTGTACAAACAGTGCCGGTTTCTTACCAGAAAAAAATGCAGCGAGGAATTTTTAGCACGTTGTCATGCAGTACTCGCTGTTTCCTGGCTTGTACGTTCAAGCTGTGTAATAATATTTATATACAAATGCTGACTGTGATTTTCCACCCCGGAAAAAGGAGATGTCATTTAAAAGTGCTGTGTGTGATGTAAAGCAGAGATTTTTGACTTGGGTACTTGCAAATGGTGTGGGTGTGTATTTTAATTGTTTGAAAAGAGATAATTTAAAAAAATATAACATTCTTGCTACATAAGCACATTCTCCTGAAGTAAAGGTCATCTTGCTCTTTAAAAGTTGCTCTTGGAAGGGAGAGGAGGTTCCTCATGTTGTCTTTCCCCTGTTCCTACCTTTTGAAATTTTCTGGAAAACATTAAGTAACGGGTTGTTGGACTGAAGCAGCTCTTAGACGATGTTCAAGCGGGGATCCAGTAACAGGAGAGCTGCAGTCATGACTGAATGTGCGTTGGCATATGGAGGAGCACTTTTTCCCTGGGAAGAACCACGCTATTTGATCTCCCCGGAACTGACACCTGCGTCCTGCAAGCGCACGGACTCATTTCACTGTGTGAATGATCACATTGAGCCTCTTAAGCTTTTCTGGAGCCAGGGTTTATAAACGGTTCCAAGGCAAAATCGCTGCTTTTCGGCTCCAGCCAAGGAAACTGTTCTGGTATCTTGCCAGTTGCCAGCACATTTCTGATCCTGGTCTCCTGGGGCCTTAGTTTTCATGTCGAAATCTTTGCTCCTAACAATCTCTTAGTGGACTGTCCACATGGAAAATAATGGCACGCCAAGCTGAGATGCGTGCGTTCGTCCTCTGATCCGTGCTTGACCAAAGAAGGCCGGATCACAGCTTTGTTTTATCCTGCTAGGATGACAGAATCCAGATGTGAAGATCCTAAATCTTCAATCTTCCTGTTTTTCTCCTCCATAAACTCTTTGAGGCCAAAGTTGTTGTTCTGGCTCCTGGTGTAGCAGGGTCCTGCGCCTCCGTGGCTCTATGACAGTGGAGTTGTTGGGTACAGGTGTAACTACGCCAAGGTGCATTTCCAGGTGATCTCTTTGACAAAAACAGTGGGATCCAGGGAATAACAAGGTATTGGAATAAACAATAGGCGGCATAAAAACCCACCTGCCAAGATGCCATGGGACCTGCAGGTCACCCCCTCCGCTCTCCGCATCCCGGCAGCATCACTCTCCAGCCAGCGTTCCTGCTGCATCTCTGTCCTCCCACTCTTAAATCCGAACTGGTGTGGGCATTCTCAGGTTGGGCATCTTTACCCCTGAAAGGGCTCTGTTGTCCAAACACCACTGTGGTGCCCAGCTGCGGTACGTACGTGCGTGTTCGTAGACACAAACAGCTCTGCCCGCTGACGCTGAGCGAGGCCATGCTCCTGGGCAGGCTGTACATGCGCTAAACCTCACTAACTCTGCCCGGAGTGGTGAGGCTCTGTGGAAATACGTCTTTTTTTAGATAAATAATCGTTAGCGACTCGTCTCCTGGATGCCCTCTGGACCCTCTCCGTGTGGCTGGATGTGGAGATGGCAGAGGATGCTCCAGGGTTACCCAGGGCAGTCGGAGCCTGTTTCAGACATTTGTGGGGGTTATTTTTGTTGTTGTACATTTAAATTACAGATTATGCTTGATACAGAGTAAGTGGGATCCCATTTCCTCCCTCTCCTCTCCCAAAAGAAAGGAAGCACCGTACCATTTGAAGGAATGCAGTCAAGCTTGCCCTGGCCCCAAGCATGGCTCACTTTGACAGTCCTTTTGCTTTTCTTTAAACGCAGGAATTCTGCGTTCTGGTATTTCGTGTGACTAGATGTGCGACTTTGTCATGTTAACTATAACAGCACTTGTGCCCCTGTGCCACGCCAGGCACGCAGTTTGTGTTTTCCTTGGCTTGCCTGTGGACATCTTAGAAAATTTTCCATTTTGCAAAGAATAAGGACATTTTGTGCTCTCGAAACAACTTCGCTCATTAGGATTTGCAGGGCACTCCCTCTACATTAAAAACCTGCGCGGAGCCGAGACCTGCAGTGAAACAAGCGTCTGATCACTCCTTGCACCTGTGTATTTTCATAAATCTCAAAATACGTAGATAAGCGTTAGACAGTAAAGCCTTTTGGATGAGTCTGCTGGTACCCAAGCACCTGCTGAGGATGGGGGTGGGGATGGTGAAGCCCCTGTGGAGGTGTTGGGTGGTGGCACCACGTTTTCCCAAGAATGGGTCATCTTCCTTCGCCAACAAGGGAAAGGTGTAGTGGCTGAAGCTTGGTCAGCAATAGTTGTAGTCATTCTTTGCAGATCACTTGATACCGATTCCCTTTGGAATGGTGTTTTTAAGAGAAAATAAAGTAGAAATAGTTTTATGTGCCAAGTTCAACATATGTTCAGAAACGCTCTTTAGTGGAGTCGGCGCCAGAGCTGCTCGTTGCTGTTGGGGTGGCTGTAAGGAGCCGTGGCATGACACGCGTGTTCGTCCAGCTCTGCGGTGTTTTCAGGCGTTTCTTAGTGACTGCCAGCACCAAGCAGGCTCCTTGCTCTTGCTTTAACTGTGCTCCCCTGCTTTATCCCACAGGGATTTCCTTGCCCAGGGACCTGCTTGGTTTGGAGATGTGGGATCTGGGCAGGGATCGGCAAGGGGACCCCTCCTCTCACCATCACACCCCAGCAAGATGTGCTGTTACCTCTGCTGAGAAAATGAGTCTGTCTTTGGGGAGCAAAGGGGTACCCGAATAAAAGATGTGTTGACTATCAATTTTGAATAAGCTTTATCTCTGGATGGGTGCTTTTAGCCAAAACAGCGGCTGCTTAAGAGGGGGACGCTGGAAAAAAATCAGTCGGGACCTGTCAACCTGGAAATTTGGTGCTGTGGGCTGGGGTCCCGGGGCTGGGGGGCTGTGTGATTTATTGGTAGGCTGATGTCAGTTTTCTCCTCCCGTGTGGTGTGGTCTAGTTTAGAATGTGAACAAGATGCAGAAGGAGGATTACACTGTGTAGGCACTGCTGGATGCTTTGTAGGTGATGCTTTGCAGCAAATCATTAATTTGAAATGTTGGAATAGCAGAGAGCGTTTTTCAGGCTTTTCAGATATACCATATTGTGGAAGAGAGGCTCGGAACAGATGTACTCATAGTTTATTCCATTTATCATATTAAAAATAAAGAAAAGACAATTTCAGCTCATTTACTGCTTTATTAGTTCAAATAAACAGCCTTTCTAATCGATGTGTATGGCAAACACAACGCTTTCGTAATTGGCAGTAGTGGTTCCAAAATTGATGAGACTGTCCTTGTTCATTGTCTGGCAACAGACAGTTAATGCATCGGGCTAATCCCGCCCTTCTCCTGTGTTTATTTTAGTATAGGAAAAATTATAGTCTTATTTTTAAGTTTTAAAGCATTTGAGGGTTGATTTGTTTCCCTCATCTGTTTGAGAAAGTGCAGCTAGAAATGGGAAGGGCTGGATAGGAAATGTTCATGAAGACAGGCATCTAAACTCTATCTAAGAGTGTCTTTTGCTCTTATTTATCTGCAGGGATTTATTGATTTCTTTTTTTTTTCCCCCTTCCTTTCCAAAATTACTGGATTAATTTATGAAGTGATAGAAGAGGCTGGGAAAATAATTTTACCTATGAGTGCAGCATTGTCCGACTAATTGCCCAGGAAACAGAAGATCTGCTGATCTACCCCTGCAGATGTTTCTCATCTGGAATACAGACAAATTCTGGCAACTTTTTTTTTTGATTGCTGTTTATTTTGATGCTTTATTACACTGCCATTACCAGGAGGAAACAGCACAGAAATCCAGCAAGATGCTATTTGTACTTTGGTGACATTTATTCAGTAACAATTAGAGGTTTAACTTCTTTCTCCCTCTTTTCCTTCTGTAATCATGAGCCCTCAGTCCTGTTCCTTCACTGGGAACAGTAAAACATGCTGCCGGGTATATGGGCTGGTACCCGCTTTGGTTGTTATTTAATAACCTGAATTTTTACGGCTACGTTGATGCTGATTTCCAGTGTAACTAACAGGGACCTGTTGGCTTTTTTTGCCACCTAGTGCTCCTGTCCCTGCATTGCTGTGCAGGGCTGGTGTGTGCGGGAGTGGGGAGCCGTACGCTGCGGGCTCCTCTGCCAAGTGCCTGTTTGGTTTGTCAGAGAAGTTTCCTTGGCACCAGTGGGACAAACGTAAACCTTCTTGGTTTTGCTAGAGAGCTACCGAGTGCTGCGGCAAGCCTTTCGTGTGCTGAGCGGGAAGAAGCGGGCTTGTGTCGTACCTCTTGCTTTTGAGGTCGTTGTGACCTGGGTGTTAAACCTGGCAAATCCTTCTTTATGAAAGACGCTAAACTTGCTCATGTTTTGTCTTTGATAGTGGGAATGTGTGGACATGTTCCCCCTGCGGACAGAGCTGCAGATCTTTCAGCATCTCTGTCCTCTAGATGGGTAGGCAGTGATGCTCTGACGTGCCTAAGCTGTCACTCCATGTGATTATAAATGTCTGAAAAATTAAATACAGGCAGAGGCAACAATCCCATACAACTTCATTTCTCCAGATTTCTGCTCTAGATGTCAGTGTGTAAGGTGGGCGTGCCTACATCTATTGCACGCGCTGGCGTTTACAGCCACAGACACCCAGGAAATTGAAGGTGATGCTGTGCTTGTAGCTGACAGTGGCCAGCATCACGTCTGGATCTATACTGAGTGGCTGCCATTCCGACTGGAACTGTGTGTCTGTTCGTGCTGGGGATGGTGGAAGCCCTCCTTTCCTCGCGCAGGTTCTGGCTTCAGCAAACCCCGCGGTATAATGGAGCAGTTCTGCTGCAAAGGGGAGCAGGAAGGTGGGTGGATTAGGAAAAAATTCATATTAGTAATATTCTTTTTCCGCTGGGCCATGTCACATTCAAGTCCCAGCATCGTTTTACACCTTGCCAGGCTGCCCGCCTGTCCCCCCCCGTGACCAGCGGGCCTGCTGCTGTCCCGGTGTCCGAGGCAGCGCTCGGGGCTGCGTGGGCCAGTGCTCTGCAGAGCTTTGCGGGGACGGTGGCTGCGGGTTCGAGCAGCACTGGCAGGTCCCTGCAGCGCGTAACATATTGCCTTTCGGTACCTGGCTGTGGCATCCAGACCTCCCAACACTTCATAATCCACAAATGGAAAAGTGGCACTTAAAATGAATTTATTCAGGTGGGAGTACTGTAAAACCCGAAAGTAAGGCTTTTGACTGCTGCACATACATTTGAGTGTCAATGAAAAGCTTTTTATTTGGTTTAAGAGCCAGACTTCCAGAAGCCAATGCGCCTTGTGGTCTGGAACCGGTCTGTGACGGGTGGCGGGTTGGAACGGGGCACCGCGCAACGAGAAAGGGATCGCTAGCGAAGCTGTGCGGCGGGAAGGCAAGAGAACATTGGGGCATCTCAGGAGACCGTGTGCCTGGGGAAGGCTGGAAATGGGAGAGGCAGAACCCAAACCGAAATTCCTTTGGGATTAATAAGTAAGTTTTAATTTGCATGCTGTCTTCCCCCCCCCCCTCCACTTTTCTCCCCCATGTGTGGCACACGCTTGCTGGGTGCAGCGGGATCGCCCTGCGCACTCCGGGTGCTGCCCACCTCTGCTTTGGGAGCTTTGTGGCACCGTTCAACCTGAGCTGCCGCCTCTGCCCCGGAGACAAAGCGGAAGAGAATCGGAAAACAGCAGTGGGGATGCAGGGAGAGCGAGCCGGCGCGGTTTTCCTTCGACTGCTTATTTTACTTGACGCTGTCCTTAAACATAAGGTCATTTTATCGCCTGCCCGCGGGCTGCCAGGCGGGGGAAGTTACCTCGCGAAGGAAGGAACTGGCCCGTGCTGTCTAAATATTGTCGATTGTGTACGGAGTGGAGGAACCTCAACAGTAGCTCTTTGTGCCCCAGCCGCCTCCTGCCAACGTCCTTTCCATAATCAGGCGTAAAACCTATTTACATTGCCGTTGTCTTTGGTCTGGGACACACACCTGTGTGCGCGTGTGTGAGGCGCGAGCTCCTGCGCGTTTTGAATACGCGTTCCCGCCCTGCACCTGGGAGAACGGTGGCGGCAGCCGATGGAGGTGACGGAGATACGTGCTTTGCAGCAAATGGGGGTTGTAACTGCGAGAGGCAGAAGAAATCCACTGGGTTCACCTCTCTGCCACGGATGGCTGTGATCCCCAGGTATAGAGAGTTGCTGTATTTTGGCTGAACTGGAAGGTCCGGGCTGAATGCTCCCTTTTAAAATTCATTGATGTTTGCATGGAAACCAGAAAAATGGGTTTAAGTCAAGAATGCAATAACCTCACCTAAAAATGCTCTCCATGGCAGACGCTCATCCGTTCACAGCCTTTCAGCTTGCCTAAGGGTAAATGGTGGCGTGAAATAGGGCGTATAGCTGTGTCGTTCGCGTGTTTATCGTACAGCGGCTGACGTACAACAGCTTTTTCCTCCCTCCATGATAACTAGCAGCCAGACATTGATTATAGTTCAGTTTGGGGGGTGAGGGGAGGGGAAGTTATGCAGGACAACTGGATTCTTCAGCAAACAGATTTGTGAAACATGTCCAAGGGGGAACCGAGTGGTCACGTGGTGATGGTGCCGCACCTGCTCCCAGCTGCTGCCTTTCATTAAAAGCCGGCCAGCGTACATTAATTAGTCTTCCAACATCACTCTCCCATGCAAGCAATGCTATAGCGTTCACAGCCGCGCCGTTGGGATGGAAGAGGTGGTCTGTGCCACGCGTGAGTGATGGCTGTGATGACCCCTTCCGGAGGGTCGCAGGAGCCCGTCGTGGTGGTGGGGTCATGCTGGGGAGGCGGCCTGGTGTAGATTTGGGCTTTCCCAGAGTTCAGGGTGGCTTCAGATCTAGGACCAACCTGTCTCTATATGAAGTCTCCTCTGCAGAAATTTGAGCAAAAAGCCATGCTCAGTCTAGTATGAGTTTACTTTTTCTCCGGATGCTTTCTGAGCTTTCAGGCACTTAATGGAAACGCCAGTGCTCACACTTGGAGGGCAGGCTGGAAAGTTTGCATGGGCTTGTGTGTGTGCCAGTCACTTTTTTTTGTCCATCGGAAGCCTGTTTCCATGATGCTTTTGTCAGGCTTCGCCTCCGTAAAGGGGAATTTGGACTTCGCAGGTCAAAGCTCTCTGGAAGTGTTATCCAAGCCCTCTACCTATATCCAGTGCTGTGGTTTGTACTGGGAGCCTCCCAGTGCTTGACCAGGAGCAGGAAAGGCAGGCGCTCTTGCCCTTTGAGGGAAATGTCTGATTATTTGTTTTTTTCATTCTTTCCCTCTCTGCATTCACCATTTCAGATGCATGCTCACGCTCTCTTTAACAGCCTGTTTTTCCTCCAGCCGCTTCCAGCTCCAAAACCTCTCCGCATCTTCTCAACATAAATATGTTTTAGCTCACCCAGTGCAGGCTGAGGAGCCAGGAGTGACCTTCAGCTGAGAGCAAAGCATTTCAATTTGACCTAGTTTGCTGAAGTTTGGCGGCGCAGGGCGGCCGGAAGCTCTCTCCTCCTCTTGGTGAAGGTCCCTGGGGCAGCACGAGGGGGATGCTCTGTGCCGATGGGAGAGCCAGGCTTGAGGAGGATGAAAGCATCATCCTGAGGTCTGGGTAGCGAAGGTGCAGGGAGGCTGGGCACTGGGCTTCTTGGTAGTGCCAGCTTTTCTATTTACAGCTTTGAAGGCATCTTGAAACCCCTCCTGTGGGTTAGTCACAGAAAATGCCATTGGTCCTAAAAGGCTGCGTGGGGATCGAGCACAGCTCCCCTGCCGATGCTGGAGTTACTGTGATATAATGCGATAGGTCAGCTTTTATCAGTGTAAAAAGTCGGCCGGTTATTGATACAGAATTTTGCAGTGGTTTAAGTAATTCGGCTTAAAACCACACCTGTGGGCGGCGCAGGCTGGCCTGTAGTGAAGTTAATTGCCGCACATGAGGCACTTTGAGGAACTCAAGTGCGAGGTTTCGCCTGGGTGCAGGCGGGTCTGCGTCTGCTCACACACAGCCGCCGAAGCAGCGATGGCCAGGTTTTACCTCTGCAGACCTGCTTCGGCTTAAATCACCGAGCGGAGAGCTGGGGCTGCTAGCATAACCGATAGATGCCTGACAAGTTAGACGAAATCACAAGAAAGAATTTTCACATGGATGTTTTAGTGTTTTCTTTTTAAAAAGAGCAAACGGGGAAGCATATGAAGTGGAAATAATTTAATGAATGCACACTAGAATCAAAATCTCCCTTTAGGTATTGCTATTTTCTGCAGTGCTGGTTTCTCAGGAGTGCTGTGGGGGGGCCCCTCTGGAAATATATTTGCCTTTTGTTAGGGGGCATATGTCTTTAAGATGAAGCTCTCTCCTTATCTCAAGTTTAAAGTGCAGAATTCTCAGATTGGAAGCAAGTTAAAATTTCCTGTCCCAGCTGCATCTGCGTTCAGTCTCAGGAGCAGATACTTGGCTGTAATCTAAAAAAATTAAAAAAAAAAAAAAAAAAAAATCAATATTGCAGGTAAAAAGGAGCAACTGAGGGAAAACATTTTCAAAAAACCCTCAAGCAGTTTTCAGGATAACTTTCACATATTTCCGAATAACTCCCAGCACTGGTCAGCCTTTAAAAATAACAAAACCAAAACCAACCCCGCATCTCTGCGGATAAACACCATGGCCGTGCTTGTAGCTTATCTCATGCCTGAACATCTGTTTCTCTCTTGCGATGAGTGAATGCAATTCCCTCCACGGAGGTTAAATAAAGTTGAGAGGCTCTGACTGGTGGCGTCGCGCCACAGAGGCCTGCCTTGCAAAAACAGCCTTGCTGCGGAAATGTCCAATTCTAATTCAGAAACCCAGGAGGGGGAAAAAAAAAATCCACTAACTTAAGCCTGGGCAAGCTTTCCAGTTTGCGGGGAAGGAATTTCAATATGGAAAGGTGCTTTGAACCATGCGGTTCTCCTGGGTCTGGGGAGCTGGTGGTGCGATGCGCATCCGCTTCCTTCTGTGGCTGGCGGCTTCATTGTCTTCCTGCGGGATGGGCTTGGAAGCCAAACGCTCGCTTTTGGTGAATGTGTAGTATGTGTGCACAGGATTATTTAATATTTTTTATTATTTAATACTGTTTGGCAGCAGGGCCTTTATGACTGGAGCAGCTAGGGGTGGGAAGGGGTGCAGGGTTCACAGCACTGGGTTGTGGTCCATGGGTGTTGGGTGGCAGGGATGCTCCGTGCGACACGGATGCGGCTGTTCCCTGCGGGGACATCACGCGTGCGTGCAGGGGAGTGCTGTACGTCTGTAACCTCGCAGTGATGCAGGGCTGCCGTATGTGGAGCGGTGGTTGCAGGGAGCGTGGCATCCTTGCGGGCAGGGGGGCTCACATGGTGGGAGTACGGCACGACTTCATCGCTTCCTAGCCTTCTGAAGAAGGAAAGGGAAGTAAGGGATAGCTTGGACCTTGGCGCTTGTTTTCCACATCTTGTCCCTTTTTTCCACCTATCAATAATTGTTAGCTTGTATAGTGTTAGATTTTTGTGGTGTCGGCACTGACGGCTTGCTCGTACGACTGTTTGCGGTACGCAGCCAAACAATTTGAGTCTTGAGTGAGGACCCCTTCCTTAAGGTTAGTTCTGCTCAGAGCTTACAGTTCTGCTACAAAATATTGTATAAATTAAGGTGATACATGTCTTTTCAGCTCCTCCATGATTTCCTATTCCTTGTGTCCCCTCTCCCGTTTCTTGCTCCCCATGTCACGGGGCAGCACCGCTGTGATGCGCTTAGACGCGAGATCATCGTAATTGGCAGCACGTGATGTGCTCTCGTAAAGGCAGAGTCCTGCTATGGGCAAACAAAACCCCACTAATTGCTGCGTGATCCTGTGATGGCATGTGTCCATAGTGCCTTATCTAGTCCGGCAAGCAGCAGAGCACTAGCAATTCTTTTTTTTTTTTTTTTACTAGAAAGCTGGAAATATTTGGTCTGGTTACTCCCCGGAGTTTGTGACGTCATTGCCATGGCGTTGGCTGATGGGTGCTGTGTTGGGAGCGGGGTCGGGGCAGCGCAGTGACAGGGGTGCAGGGACTGGGCTGGCCCAGCTCTGATGCACCCTGCGCCACGGGACATGCTGGGGCGCAGTGCAGAAACCTTGGTGTGTCCGTCAGCGTTTGGGGATGACGGGACCTTCCCCATCCTTGGGGAAATGGCGAGGCAGGAGGCCACCTGTGACAAAATCCTCCTTTCCCCCTTGGGAGGAGTCACAAACCAGCTTTACCCTCTCTGACTTCCGTGGCGGTCCTCCCGTTTATCACGCCAGTGCCCTGCCAGGTCTGGGCGAGCAGCGGGCAGGGCTGTTATCACAGGCCTTCCAAATCATGAAGGGAGACCGCTTGATGCGGGGAGAACTCAAGTGAGTGTTGTGATTGGGTGAAATAAAAGTTTTTGGTTTTTTTCTTTCCTTTTTTTTTAAAAAAAAAAAAAAAAAATCCTCTGTGTGACTTTGATCATCGTGAATTAAACAGTCTGCTCGATCCAGGAAATATCAAATGTATCTAATCCTGTAGCACTGATTCAATATTTCAGTAGCTGTAAATGCAGAATTATACGGTTGTGTGTAATCCTTTCTTTGGTCCTTCTGTCTGTCTTTGCCAGGCAGTTCTGATGACATACTGCGGCGATCCCAAACCATGCGGCACAGATGCTGTCTGTCAGGGCAGACAGCGTCATGTCTGAGCCGTCCCTCATCGGAAGAAAGTCTTCCTCCCACGCTGGAGCGGGGGATTCAGGAGGAGAGCCTGCCCCTCCTGCCTGGCTGCTGGGGATGGCTTTTCTGTAAGAGGACCGCTGCTGCAGGGATCCTCAGGGCTCAGCTGGGCGCTGCGGGAGCTGGGGAAGGGCTCCCAGCACAGCTTGTGGAGGTGTTTCAGCATCAAAGTGCTCAAATACCGTGAGTCGGGACAGACCTCCACGTCAGAGGGCTGGGTTAGAGTTCAAAGGTTGGAGTTCATAATACTGAAATCTGCAATATGTTTCTATTTACTTGTATTAATCCATTATTACTATTTTTTAATTTGTTTTTGGTTTTTTTAGGCTTGTTTATTTCCAGTCGTTCTGCCCCAACCCTTGCAGTTAGAAACCTTTTTAGAACTTAAATTAAAATTTTGCCTGTACCAGAGGATCCCAGCTTTCGGGACTTTACGAACATCTCCATCTCCTGCGATTCAAGATAAAATTATGAAAGAGGGCGCCAGGATTTGTTGAAATGCAAGTGTGTGAGGGATCTCAGTGATGGTCTGTGTAGGGCTACAGCTGTGAGAACGTGACCTTGGAGAGGGGAGCTAGGAGATTTGTTATCTCAGAAAGGGGAGCTAAGAGGGCTGTTGTCTCGGAGAGGGGAGCTAGGAGGGTTGTTATGGAGCAGGATGTTGCTGCTATCCAGGAACCGCTGTTGGCCAGCAGCGCACGTACTTGGCAGGCCTTGCTGCGTGCGCTGGCCACGCGTGCACCAACACCTGGTCAGTGCTCTGCCACTGATCTGCTGAGGGGATAAACAGAGGCGGCTCAGCGCAGAGGGAGAGAGAAAGGACCCAGAGCACACTCTACGAACAACGGGATGCCCTGAAGGTGCTGTGCCTACCTCCCTTCTCTGCTCTGACCCCGCTGATCATCACCCTCCTGCTCGGCGGTGTCTCCGGCTTAGTCGGGGTGGTGAGACTCTCACAAAGGGAAAACAATGTGCTGGTAACTGCTCATGCTAGGAACTATAACTGCTTATGCTGGTAACTGCCTATGCAAGGCTATAATAGAGCAATAAATACTGTTGTGCTTTTAAATATCATGTGTTGGGTGAACTTTGTGCATAGGAATCTTACGAACCGGGTACAGCAAGCAATGCAAACTTGAAATAGAAGAACCAGTGAAGAGAGTTAGTAATACAGTAAATCTTACACCTAGCAATTGTGTCAAAATAGCCGCACGTCCTCTTCAGAATAATTGTTGTCTGCCGACGACCAGTTCTTGCAACAGGGCCGCTTTAGGCTGGGCAGTTGTCTTTGGCCAACACAATCACATTGGCTGTGTTTTGGTTTTGGATACAGAGGCCAAATTAAAGACCCCGGCTCAGAGCCGACGGTCAGGAGCAGGGACAGGAGCCAGGCGTGGGCTCCTGGTCCCTTCTGCCCAGGGTGGGCTGCCATGTTGAATTCCTGCGTCTCAGGAGTAGGTGGGAGATGGGGATGGTCTTGGGGATGAAGGGCTTCATCCCCATCCCCACTCAGGCTTTGCCAGCCAGCAATGCTGTTGAAGGAGCAGACTGGGTGTGACCATACCAGGTCTGTACAGCCCAGAAGTCAGCATGTTCAGCAAGAATAAGGACCTCTGCCTGCCTGGCCCCGGCAAGGTATTGACAAACACCGCGTCCACACTTTTACTTTTCTGTCCTTTCCTCTCCCTCTCGGCTCCTTCAGCTCCCACCTCCCGCGAGGCCGCACTTCACGCGCGGCAGCAGGAGCATCAAAGAGGAGCTCCCGAAGAAAACCACGGGTTTATGACGCGTCTTCAAAGTGCCTTTTTGAAAGTTCAAAGGACACGAGGGGATTGAAATCAAAGGAAGATTGAGGGAAGGGAAATTAAAGCCCCAGAGGAACTTTATGGCGTGTTTTCTGTAACGCTTTCAATGCCAAAATCACCCAAAGGGTTCCCCGCGCCGGCTCTTCTTTCTGTCAGACCCCTCGTCTGCTTGCACTGGTTTCAGGGCAGCTCCCAGTGACTTCTGCCCCGCACATGGGTGCAGGGCACCCACAATTTCCCTTTCTGTGCTGAATTTCATGTAACACCAAAACTTCCCCTTCTGTTGCCTCCTGGCCAAGGGGAGATGCTTGTTCTGCACCGGCTGGGGAGCCCTGGGGCTGGGAAAAGCCGTTCCACAGCGATGAGACGTGATGGCTGTGCCTGTATCTACTGCGCTTTCAACAGGTTTGAGGTGATTTCTTCCTTTGCCAGCTCTCCCAGTGCCTGCCCCGGCAAACTGCAGCTTCTGGACAGGGAGACGTACAGGGAACTGGGCTCACCCCTAATGAAAAGCTTTTTTTTAAATTTTCTTCCAGAAGTGCAGCCAGATTGTTCGGTTCATGTTTGGGAGATTGCGTTACTGGAAAGGGACTGTTCCTTCTGAACAAAGGCTGCCTGCAAGCAAGAAAGGAGGAGGAAAGCACACACCTTTGTGAACACCCCAGGTACCACCGAAGGGCTCTGCTTTGCTTGTAAAGATGGGGAAGAAACCCAAATAAATTACATACATACTTCTTAATATTCAGTTATGTATTATATATATTATATATTTTATATATTCTATATATATTTCTTAACATTCAGTTAGCTCTCATAGTTTGATCATTTTCTTGCTTATCTGTGTCTGTTTTTAAACAGTATAGAAAAAAAGCGCTGTATGAGGCAAGGGAAAGGCATCAGGCTGGTTCTGACCCAGGACCAAACCCTCTGTACGGATGGGCATGGCCTGGAGCCGCTGCTGTGGGGAGCGGAGGGTGGCCCAGGGCTGACACTCGGAAGGGCAGGGGCGCGCGTTGCTTAGCGGCTTTGCCAGGCTCTGCTCCCGTTTCGGGAGCTTTCGGGCGCGTGTGTTTAAATGAAAGAGGGAAGACCGAGAAGAGAAACGCACCACAAGAATGATCTGCTGAACCACGCACCTTGTGCTGTGCTCTCTGGTTTGGGCTGTCATCCAAAAACACTCCAGCGGGGTGTGTATGCAGGAGATGAAATCTGGCGTGCGCTGCGCTGTTCTGGAGGTCCCGAGCTGTGGCGCGTGGGTGGACAAGTGTGCAGAGAAACCAACTAAATGACTTGTCTAGCACCTAGAGAGGTCCTAGCCTCACCAAATATCACCAAAAAGGGCACCTCGAGGTGAAATCCAGTCAGTGTTTAATATATCTCAGCAAAAAAAAAAAAAAAATAGAACTTACATTTTTATTCATTGGAAACTATAGAGGGGAATTTAAGGCACGTGGAGTAACTAATCAGACTGGAATTTGTCTTAGAGGGGCTGAGACATGTAGGGTTTGTTTACGAGAGGGGATTTGCATTTGAGTGAGATCCTTTAATATAAGCTCTTTATATTAATTGGTTTGGAGCAGGCCTGTCTGAATGAACCATTGGCTTTATTTCCCTCGCAGTCCTCGCGGCCACGTGGGAGGATTTCCTTTCCAAATATGCCGTTGGTGCTGGGGACAGAGGCACAAAGTCATGTCTTGTGCCATGCCAGGGCTGGGGCGCGGCGGGACCGTCCCGGCAGTGCCTGGTGGGCAGTGCGGGGCAAGGAGCCCCACGCACTTACCAGCCCGGCGGCATCCCATGGCAGCGCACACGTTACGGGATGTGGAGGTGTTTGGGAGGTAATTAATGGCTTCCCACGGGAACAGGGAGCCTCGTGATTTCCATCCTCCTCCAGAAATAGAACGGGGCTCTTCTGTATTCCCCCCACATCTTGCACGGGTCTACCAACGGTAGCGTGGGCTGCGGTGGGAAAAGCTCACGGTGCTCGGCCGCGTTTTCCCTACCGGGGGTAAAAGCAGTGAGTCAGCAGAGCTAACGACATCTATTGATGATGTCAATGTGTCCTCCGTGCTCCCCGACACGCGGCTCCTTGCCATTGTCAGCAAAGCCTTACGCTGGGTGTTTGGGTCGCGGGACGGAGCAGTTTGCTCTTGGGGCAGCGACAAAGGCTCGGTGCTCGTTGGCAGCATAGCAGAGCTTTCAGGAGCAGAAAGGTGGTGAGGTGTTAGTTGGACAGGCTTAAAGTGGTTGGGTGACGCGCTGTGGTGTCCCCAGAGCGAGTGGGAGAGACTCCCCGGCAGCCTGCAAACAGAGGCTCAGACCCCTCAGAGTCGTTTGAACCCTGCTTTGAGGAGGCAAGGGCACAATGTCCAAAACGCGCCCTGCATCCCCTCTGCGGGAGAGGATGCAGTCATTTCCAGAGCGGGAATTTCTTGGCTCCGAGGTGTGAAGTTTTTGTGCTTCTCTGAGGTTAAGAAGCCGGAGCAGCCGGCTGCGGTCAGCTCTGGGGTCCCCGGCCCCTCGTACCCCTCGGCAGGGCTTGCTGCGCAAGTCGCAGGCTGTGGGGGGAGAATAACGCTTTCCTCACCCTGCTCCGGGGGGTGACGGGGCCGCAGCCGAAGGTGACCGTGCTGTGCCCAGAAGCAGCACTGAGGTGGCTGGCATTTCCTTGTAGATTGCTGCTAGAGTGTATATTACTCTATTAATTAGAAATTTTAGATGTTTTGGTTTTTTTTTTTTTCCTTTTCCCTGTCTGAAAACCTGTGGCTGTCGGTGTCAGTTCCCATGCGCCAGCCTTCCCTGTCCCAGGTGGGCCACAGCATGGCTTCTGCCTCAGGTCTGTGCCAGGTTTTGTTTTATTTTATTTTTGTGAGTGCCGCTAAGAGCTAGTCCCCTGTGGAAGCTGCTGGACCTACACAGATGCAAAACTGGGGTAAAGGGGAGAGGACACTCCCTGAATCCCAAACGCCAACCATCGCAGATGAAAACCTGTTTGGGAATCCTCGGCCGGTTGTACCCAGGCATGCACAAGAAAAACAGCGTGGCGCACGGAGCATTGCTGTTTCCCGGTGAGGATCGCGGTGCCCAGCACCTCCCGATGATTTGAAATGTCCTTTTGTAATGAAACTGTTTTTTCTGTGCTTCTCTCAGGAATTTGCATAACCATTTGCAGCCTAAATATTTTCCTACTTCCCTTTTTCAGATGTCTAACATTATGTATTATTTTCTGATACTTACCTAACCCGGGAAATCTGTTTTCCATCTCGTTTCAGCCAAGGTTTTCTTTTTAACCAGTCCTTCCCAGTATTTTCCTTTAACACTTTTGGTTTGCTGAGTGAACTTTGCGCTGTGAGGATGAATGAAAGTGAAAATGTATTGCTTGTCACATCCTTGCTGTTTAGAGAGGGTTTTTTTTTCCCCCCTCTGGATTCAAAGAGATATAAATCATTGATTTAAAAACAGGGTAATTTAACAAGATTATAGGAGAGAGAAAATCCACTTCCTACCCAAAGTAGCGGTCTCTCAGCTTTCTCCACCTACACAAGCCATGCGCGTCCTGCGAGCTGCCCGAGTTCCTCTTTTGGGTTTTTCTGGCAAGACTGTGGTGTAATAATTAAAGTCCATATGCAAAGCGTTCTCTGTGGAGCCCACGGTGGGTCTCTTAATTATTTTATAATTGGTCAGCGGGTCACCCGCCTCAGCCCCCAGCCTGCTCTGCTGCGTTTGCTGAGTCCCACGCCTGAAGGGAAATTAAAAGCTCAAAACCCCCGGTCAGAGGGACATGTTCAAGGGTTGCTTTTTATTGCCATCTCCCTTTTTCGGGGGTGAAGCTGTGGGACGGGCAGAGCAGCGGGATGCTGGGCTGTATCGGCGTGGGGGGCAGCAGAGCAGGATGCTGTGTCTGGAGGGTTCCATGCGGGGTGCAAAGCCATGTGAGTGCAGCTGGGTGTTTGTGGTGGGCAAATACTGAGAGTCCCAGAAAGAGGTACAGAGCTGGTGTCAGCAGGACTGCCACATCTGGGCAGATGTTGCAGGAAATACTGTCAAACTAATATATATCCAGTTCTTGTTATTCCCAATCTTGGGAGTCGGGACTCTCACCAGGCGCGGGGGCTAGAATCAATAATTTCTGATAGGTGTAGCAAACCTCACATAATCATTTAATTCTGGGAACTGGAACTGAAAAAAAAAAAAGTTCTTGTAAAACAAACATAGGTGTCACTCTGGTTGTCAGTTGAGCAGTAACATGTCACCAAAAAAAAGTGTCTTGGAGCCTGCCTAATGCCGAGCTGCAGGACAGGGTTCCAGTAATGGATTTTCAATGAAACATTTTTCTAATTATAGCAAATTATTTTTACAAACGCTTTCCTGGGAAGAGAGTCTGAAACCAGAGCCAAAAAGGTGGAAGGCTGAGGTTTAGACAGTGCTTGAAAACAAATTTAAAAAATGGACTGCATGCTAATTTTTTTTAAATTCCCAGGCCAAACAGTTCTTCAAAATGCAGGACAGCGTGCTGCCAAGCTCCTTCCACAGCGGCGGTGGGTGCTGGTGTAACGCCCCTGGCCTCCTGTGTCTGTCCAACCTGCAAACTTCAAATTAGTGGGTGCTAACGAACTTCACTCAAATATGACTGGTTTGTCATTGAAAAGATGGAATAGCCTAGTCTGGTGATGTTTCTTCTCTAAATGTTCCAACTAACTTCTGTTCTTTTTCCAGAGCAGAGCCACCTTCCTGGTTGCAGGTGCTCTCGGTTTTGGGTGAAAAGAATGAGTAATTACTACTTGTCACTAACAGGTGCAAACACCCATCTCTAGATGTCTTGTGCTGTCCAGACGTGAAGGCAGTGCCTGTTTGTGCTGATGGAGATGGTTTGGCTGTGGGCAGGCTCGGTGCCGCTGCCTTCCAGGAGAGATTTCCACCGCTGGCTGCCCTGAAAGCGCAGGAGCTTGCGGTAAGGCGCTGTTTGTGCGTGTGCCTTTCTTCCCGGGGCTCTTACGCTCAGCTGGGAAATTTAATTAGGAGGTAACTGTGGAACAATCTGTAATATTTACGTGTAGGTGGTGTGGGCTGTGTGTAACTGAGGAATAGTCTGAATGAAAACCTGAATGTAGGTTATTGTTGTCGGAAAGGAGTTAGTTGGTTATTTCTAAAACAAAAAAAAAAAAAAGGAAAAAGCGCATCCCCCAACCAAATCCCCCGAAGAACAAACCCCATGGAGGGTTTTGCAGCGTCGGCCCCGGGCTGACGGGGACTGACAGTGTTTCCAGCAGCGGTGCTGGAAGACATGGGGGTTGGACTAGATGACCTTTGAAGGTCCCTTCCAACCCTAACCATTCTATGATTCTATGATTCTATGGATGGTTTTGGTCAAGGGCTGTGCCGGGGTTTGAAGGATGGGTTGTCGGCACCTCGTGTGGGGCGCAGAGCAAAGGCGGGCTCAGGGAGCCTTGGAGTGATGCACGCAATGGATATTTGATGGCAGGTGCTTATTTGCTTAATGAGAAATTAGAGATAAAATTGTCTCAGGTGGTAGAAACTCATTTGGAAGCCCACTGTGACTGCAGTCTCTTGGCAAACCCTGCCGATTCTCGCTGCGATTGCTCTTGTTGAAGCACCAAAGGGTTAACGGTGGATGGCTTCCCTCCCCCAAGTCAGTAAAGGTAATTACAGCCCCATCTATTTAGCTGCCGAAGAATTTGCTATTGAGTAGATAGGGCCCGGCTTCACCAGAGCCCTTCAGCCGCCCAACAATATCGCATTACCCAGATTGCATAAAGAGCGCGGGCCATTTCCGCTGGCGGGGCCATAATGGAGGTATCTCTTTACAAAGCCCCCACTTCAGGCCAGCTGAATGCCTCCGCCGAGCCCCAGAAATCCCGCAGCCCTAATCCCTTTAGCAACAAAGATCTGTTTCTTTGCTTAGCATGAAGTAGACCTCAGAGGCCGGTGTGTGCCTTGGCCTGTAGGCCAAAAGCCTCCTGTTTACAATTTCCCTATTCCTGTTTTTAATGCTGTTCTGAGAGCAGCCACAAAGGGCTGGTTTTGTCCAGCAGGAACAAGGGAGCTATTAGAGAGGGACGGAGGAAGGAAGGAAGGGAGATCCAAAAGGAGCAGCCCAGGAGGGATTAGCATACACAGCTGTTCCCTCAGGGACGGGAGCTTTATGCTTTTTATAATTTCCCTCTCATTTACATTTTTTAATATCTGGTTTCCTTGTTTCCAGCCCCCCCTCCTCCCATGTCTTCAGGGCCATCTGCCCATTTTATTGGATTTTTTTTTTTTTTTTTTTTTTTTTAAGGCAGGCGCATCCAGCCCGGCTCCGGGGTTAAATCCTGCAATCTGTATCAACTGAGCTTCACCAGTTTTGCTCACTTGAAGCCCTTGTTCATCTTATAATGTGTCCCTCCATCCAGCCCCATCGTCTCTCCCTGGCAGCAGCGGGAGCTGGGAAGGCAATGCCGAGCATCCCTGGGTCGGGATGACCGAGGTGGAGGGTTTTCAGCCCTGAATGCGCATTGTTCTTGGCTCTGCCTAGACCAGAGGGGAGAACAGCTGAGCTGTTTACAATATTGTTTCATAGACTGCTAAAAAGCAGCCGTCTGTTTTTCAGAAGTGCAATGAAACATTTATGAGTAGGGGACATGGTGCAGCCGCTGCTGCTGGAGCTCTTCAGGGCAGAAGGACCACTTGCTTTTTTTTTGTGCGCACCACATCCCAGATTGTTGTCCAAAAAATATGGATTCGTCGCCCGGTGTGCAATGAGGAGAGGGACGTTGCTCGTTTATTGCAGGTTTGTGCAAGCCTGGGTGCTTGGTGGTTCCCCACAAATCGGGCACCCCAAGCGGGACTCTCCGCAGTATATTTATACACAAAACATGAACATAGTCAACTTTCTAATGCATACACATTGTTATCCTATTAAAGGATTGGTTGGAGTCTCTTTGCCTGGCATGTAAATTAGCACGCGTGCTCAGTGCTGTTCCTCTGCCTCCTTCTCTTGAGTTGGTGGTACGATTTGGGTAGAGGGTCCATGAGTCGGTCATGGTAGCCCCTGCCAGAATTACCTTTCCCCAAGTTTCTTTAGTAGTTTGGCAACGTACACAAAGCATCTTCAAACCATCCTGATTAAATGTCTTTCTCCAGGTTTAATTGCTGTGAGTGTCCTTAGTTAATGGATACTAAATGTTTGTTCTTCTGATTGGAGATGATTGTGTCCTCTACTTGTCAGCCTAACATGTACAAAGAACATCTTGACTTAATATGATGTGAGCTAAGTTTCAGAGTTAGTCTTCAACAATTTCCCCCCTTTGAGACTCAGATAAATATATTTTATATTAGTCTCATTTTAGAAGCTCCCAGAAGCCTGTAAAAACCTTTGAAAAGGTATAGAAAAACTATGTATATCCATACAAAGGCTAATAAGACTACTATCAATCGCATCAGCATTTTCTTAATCCATAAACTCAGATTAGGGAACTAGGAAGTCAGCTGTTTCCATGTTTTTCAAATCCAAGAGAGGTGTCATCCTTTCAAACCTCGTGTAATATTCTGGTTTGTTTCCAAATTTCATTTGAGTCAGTAGAAATCCTTCTGCTCCCATCCATGTATACATGGCAGCTACTATTAATCACTGTGCATACGCCTCCTTGGGAGGCAAGCGACACGTCTAGAGCCGTTCTGCTTTGGGTGGTTATTTTGGCAGTTTCCAAGACCTCTTCTTCTAAAGCAGTGATGGCATCAGAGGTTTCATCTCCTATCCATTCTGTAAGTGTGGGGATGTTTGCTATGACCTTCTCTAACTCACCCCAGCCAAGCAATAAGCCATCTGTCAAAAGAGTGAAATTTTGTAGGTCTCTTTAATAAAGGATTATTTCTATTTTACCGCCTCATAAATGATCTTAGCTGCTCTTTTTGACCTTGATTATTTAACCCTTCTGTCACTGTAACATTAGGGATTACTGTCCCCAAAGTACATGTTCCTGACCAGCTGGGTGGTAGTACTTTCCGTGCCTTATTTCCACGTAACCAATACTCTTACCTTTTGGGGCACGCCGTCCACTTCATTCTTTGTTCTGCCAGCTAAAACCTATCTTGTGTATTCGGGAGCCACTCTCATAGCTTCTCGTGTCAATAGCTCCTGCACAGCTAATAGATTGTGGGCCAAAAGCTTTTTTTTTTTCACCATTTGTTGCAATTATTACACCTCCGTAAGCACTGGTAATAATATCCCACCAAATTATGAACTTCCCATTCTTGTTCCATATTTTCATCAGGTACAGTTTGGTCATTATAATTCTTCACATACTTCACAAATTCTAAAAATGAGAAATCAAGGGGCATCCCTAACAATGGGATGCCTTTTGAGTGTTCTGAAAAATGAGTGCATCCCCAGCAACTTGTTTGGTTAACTGTTTTCATAGATTCTTCAATCACTCCAAAGTGAAGACTATGATCCCAAGAACCAAAGCATCTTTCCTGGTTCCCTTGGGTTGCTCGACTCGAACAAACAATAAAAAACAGCCACCATATTCCTCTTATTATCGGGTTTTAGAAAAGTTGTATACCTGTGTAAACACCATAGAAACAGCATGAATATTATCCCTACAAAACAAGGTAAGAAAATTTTTCTTTGTGTACAATCTAAATGCAAAATTGATTCACTATTAGTCCGAGTACCGTTCATTTATCTCTGCATATTTTTGACTTCAAAGGCTGAACTTGTTCAGTTTTCCATGTCACTGGAGGGGCCACCTTCACTGGGATGTAGTGGATCCAAGAATCAACTCCCTGCAGTTTCACAGCAGTGTTTGTAGCACAAGGTAAGGTCCCTGCTGCTTTTCTGTCAGCAGCTCCTCTTTCCAGATTCGTAGACACACCTGGTCTCCAGGCTTAAATGAATGTAGAGGTGAAACCAAAGGCAAGGGAGCTCTCAGTTGGATGTAACTCTTCATTGCTTCAGTTCCCGTATGTGTGCTCTTGCAGGTTTGCTCCGTTAAGTCTTTCATGATTTGGGGAGTTACAACACGCTGTCCGCTTGGGGCTACCCACCACCCTTCATCAATCTTTATGCTTTTCAGTAACTCAGCCAACTTATTTTCTTTTTCTGTATATTTAGGGGCATCAATTTTTAAAGTTCTTTCCGGGACTAAGGCTGCTACAGTTGTTGGTAGGGCAATTCTTTTTGCAGCCTCTGCTTCTCTGTTTCCTCTAATTA
The DNA here is from genome assembly GCA_011801015.1 of Ardeotis arabs. Lineage (NCBI taxonomy): Eukaryota > Metazoa > Chordata > Aves > Otidiformes > Otididae > Ardeotis > Ardeotis arabs. The sequence goes on from JAAGAY010001822.1 coordinate 33,250, forward strand.
TATTGGTTTGTCCAGATTGATGTGCCTTGCAGTGTATCACTGCTGTTTCTTTAAGTTTATTAACTGCTTCAAGTAATTCCATAATCTCTTTACTGTATTTTATAGGATTCCCTTGTGAAGACAACAATCCTCTTTCTTTCCAGATTGCACCGTGAGTATGTATCGCTCCCAGAGCATATTTTGAATCAGTATAGACATTAGTCTGCTTCCCTTATGATAATTCCAGAGCTCGTGGTAAAGCAATTAGCTCAGCTTTCTGAGCGAATGTGTTCACTGGCAGCAGTCTTGCCTCTGTTTCCTCCTCTGGAGTGATGACAGCGCATCCAGCCTTCCGTTCTCCCTTCGTTACAAAGCTGCTTCCATCAGCAAATGGCTCCCAGTTGGGATCCTGTAAAGGAGCATCCTTCAAATCTGAGCGACTGGAGCACACCTGTTTGGTAGTTTGTAAACAACCGTGAGCCAGTTCTTTCCATTCAGGGTACTGGATGCTTTCACTATATCCCCTTGTTTGAGCAGTACTGCTTGGTACCGCACTGTCCTGCTCGGGGATAACCGATGCTGTCCTTTCGGCTCCCGTACCGCTGCAACGACATGCGACACATGAACAGTAATTTTTCTGTCCCAAGGTCAATTTTTGTGCCTCTTGTATTAACAGTACAGCAGCTGCCACTGCTCTCGGCCATCCAGAGCTTACCTTATCCAGTTGTTTTGAAAAGTAAGTGACCGGTCTTTTCCAGTCTCCCAGAGATTGTACCAGCACTCCCAGAGCCTGATGTCCTTTCTCATGGACATAAAGTTCAAAAGGTTTCGTTAAATTCGGGAGCCCTCACGAGAGCAATTTTTATTTCGTCAAATCCTTTTCAGCATTCTGGGGTCTGTTCCAGTAACTCTCCTGGTCCTTTAACAGCTCCATCAAAGGTTTGGCCGTTAATCCAAAATTAGGTGTCCACAGGCGACACCGTCCGGCCATTCCGAGAAATCCTCCCAGTTCTCTCTGATTTGGGGAGGAGCCGATTTGACAGATCGCCTCCTTTATTTCAATTCCTAGTTTTCTTTCTCCGTGGGATATTTAAAATCCAAGAGAAATCACATGTTTTGGACAATTTGTGCTTTCTTTGGTGACACCCTACATCCCGCTAACCCCGGAACGTTCAATAGACTGATAGCTGTCTTTACGTTCTTCAGCCATGTCTGCCCCCAACAAGATATCATCTCCATACTGTACCAAGGTAGTGATAGTGGTCTTACCTTGCTCCAGTCTAACAGGAGTCTCCAGTTTCCTGGGATATTGCTTTTGTCTTACCAACTTCGCTCCTATTTTCTATTCCACTCTTACCAGTTCTGCTGATTTAGCTCTTCCAGGTTTCTTGGTTGCCCAGACAAAAGGAATCATGATTTCAGGAGGCTTCAATTTGTTTTTCCTTATTTCCAGCACCTTTTGTCTCTGGTAGTTTCTGTAATATACATGTACCTCCCAGGCATTATTTTGTGGAATATGTATTCAAACTTTGTCCTGATCAAAAGTTATTTGTGCTTCCGATTTATTTAATAAATCCCTTCCCATCAGAGGTAATGGATGTTCTGGCATATACAAAAATGAATATGTAAGTACTTTATTCCCAGTTTCACACTTCTTCTATTGAAAGAAGGGTCTGACCTCTTGTTTACCCATGGCACCGATCACTGACAGAATTTGCTCATGGGCCCTCTGGTACAGAATATGTTGCCGTGTATCAATGAAGAATTCAGCTGTCTCATTCCCCAGCTTAAATGGAACTGGGGGTTCGGCTGGGGGATTGAATTTCTCAACCCCTGGTCCCCATCAATCCGAGTCTTCCATACCAACCATCAGGAAGTCTTCCTCCGGAACGGGTGCAGACGGGGCTGTCCATTTAACCCGTTGTCTCTTTGGGCATTCATTTTTCCAATGTCCCTTATCCTTGCAAATCACACACTGATAATTCTATTTCCTATATTTCCTCCTGCTCCTCGCCCTCTCAGAAAACCTCTTCCCTGAGAGGAAATTTGTGCTTGAGCAAAGGCAGCTGCTAGAAAAAAGCTCCATTCAGAAAGTTTTCACATAGTCAGAATTACTTAGCGCTTATAAAAGTAACTTGCTTCTGTGAAATATATTTAACATATCTCCTGGAAACGGGGTGTTTGGTGCTGTTCGGCAGCAGCCTGGGCTGTGAACTGGACCTGCGTGGCGGAGCGGGGCTGTGGTTAACATCCTCCCAGCTTGCCTGGGGACCTCCAGCCTAAACCCTTCCTTCCTGCCCAAAGTGGAATTATCATTAACTCGTAACTAGTTTTCAAGAAGAACATTTTTTTTTTGTAGGATGTGGAGTTCTTCCAAGAATTTTTCAATTTTTACAAATGAAAATACAGTCTCAACCAGATGCCAGGGAAAATGTGCTTACTTTATACCAGCTAGCCAAGGCACTGCACCGCAAGCTCAGCAGTGTGACCTTTCAAACAGCCTTTCTAGAACGAGCTGGAAAGAACGCTTTCTAAAAAGCCACAACTGCAGCTGCTCTTATTACTCATAACATCCTTGATGGAGAGGAACTTAAGCTTCAACAGCCCCCAGTAGACTTAGCTTATGTGCAGTGCAGACTTCCTTCGTGGGATTATAGACTCAGGGCTGTGATTCCAGTGTTGATGATGATGTGCAGTTCCGTTAGCAATGTGGGCAGGTAGTGACAGGACAAGGGGTAATGGCTTTAAACTGGAAGAGGGTAGGTTTAGATGAGAGATAAAGAAGAAATTCTTCACTGTGAGGGTGGTGAGGCGCTGGCGCAGGTTGTCCAGAGGAGCTGTGGATGCCCCATCCCTGGAAACATTCCAGGCCAGGTTGGACGGGGCTGTGAGCAATCTGATCTGGTTGGAGATGTCCCTGCTCCATGCAGAGGGGTTGGACTGGGTGGGCTTTAGGGTGTGGAATGCCAGCTGTGGTGACAAGGACTGTTATTCCACTGGGGCCAGATGGGGACCACAAGTTTTGTTCTCACAGCTGATGGCTGCTGGCTCCTCGAGCGCATTGTTCTGCACTGACGGGAACAGATGAGGGCATTGTCATTGCACCAGGAAACTTCCTGTCTCCCCTTGATGAGGTGGGGAGAAAAAAGAGAAAAAGCATACAAATTCATTAAAAAATTAAACATCTGGATAATCCCTTATCACCTGTCTTGGGAAACCTCCCTGGGCCGTCCCCAGGCTTCCTTAGCAAAAGTGCTGACGATGGCAGTTTCATGCTCCAGGAGCGAGGTGGAGGATCTCACTAATAATGCCTAATAATCTTGGCTAATGGCTAATTTGCATTATTCTTTCCATCCAGGGATGCGCAAAGAATGCAAGGAGTCTGAAGTCGCTCTCATCTGGACAGGAGATGCAGTTTCTGTGAGAGGTGATGTGCGCAGACGTGCTAGAGCTGTCCTGTCGGTGAGTGAGGTGCCGTCGTGGCCCCGGCACCTCCCCTTGCTCTTCCCTACGTGCCTCAGCAGTTCAGGCAGATTGGTTTTCACAGAACTTCCAGATTGTTTTATGTGATAGCAGTTAGAAATACTTTTTCTTTCTGTGTTGAAATGTGAAAATCTTCCCCCAAAATAACACCTGACAGCAACAGATGAAATTTTCTTTGTAGAACCCTGGGTTTTTTTCCTATATTTGGGTATCTTGAGTTTAATACCAGATATATCCCTATAATGATAGAAATGGGACTTTTATCCCATGAAAAGGTGGGAGATATCTCACTCTGCTCACTTCCTGAATGTCATTGCAGCTTGCTCCAAGCCCTGTGAGACTTGGAAAAGTCAGCCTTCCTGAACCTATGATAAATATAAATATGTATTTATATTTAAATTACTACAAAGCGCAAAAGCACTTGGAGCAATCTAACAGTGCTGCAGTGGGGCTCTGGGCTGTCACGCAGGACAGGCAGGATGCCCAGCTCCTGAACCACTCAAAGCATCAGCAAACATCAGCTGCAGGATAAATGGTTCCTTCCCAGCTCCGGTCCCTCAAAAGGAGGAGATCCACCTTGGGATATTTCTGCAGATTTGGGCTGGTGGGGAGTGCTTTGAGCCTGCCCCAATGCCCGGGACCCCCGCTGTGGGGCAGAGGTGAGCCCTGGCAGTGGGGGTGGGAGGTGTTTGGGTGGTCACCGCGCTCACCAGGGTTCCTCGTGCGTTTGTGGTGACGGCAGGCGGTCCCAGGGGAAGCCGTGGGGATGGGGGGCAGCAAAGATGCTCTGTGCCTTGGGTGATAAACGCGTCATGGCCCAGCTCTGGAAACAGGGCAGGGGAGGATGGGAGCAACAGAGGATTCATATCCCAGAAACAACGCGGGAATTCAGTGTGATAAATGCATCTGCCTGTGCTGTTGCAGTCAATCTGCCTAATGTGGGAAGCAGAGTTTCCTGCGGCGCCGAGTTCGTGGGGAAGGGAGAAGTCCTGGGAGCCAGGAACGGCCGGGGAGAATTAAGCAGGTAAACCCATTACCAGCGACCACCTCCTTGCGCGGGGATGACGCCGAGGTTTAAGCCGCAGCTTCCTGGCGCTCAGCGTCTCGGGAGGAGCGAGGGCCGTGAGCAGGGGCCTCTTCCTCCTCTGGAGGGGCTCGACCCGAGGGCTGGGATTAGCGGTTGCCCTGAAACACCCTCGCTAGCCAGAACGAACTGCTGTGTGTGCTTAGGAGCAGCCCCGTTGGCGCAAACTGTGGCGATGGGTCGAGGTGGAGTTTGGCCAGACCTCGCTCTGGGACATTCCTCGTTCTTCCTACTGTGACCTTCACCATGGAAATAGCTCCTCTATGACTGGTTTACACTGTCCCGGTACCCTGACCAGAGGTTTACCCCAGCTCCCTCTGTAGCTTGGGGCTGCTGCAGGCTCTGAAAATGGAGTCATGGCAGGCGTGGGAGTAGATGTGCTGTCCCAGGAGATGTGCTGTCCCGGGGGAGCCCAGGCGGGATGAACCCCGCGCTCAGGGAAGCCATGAGGTGACCTCAGTCTGCTCTCCAGGGAAGTGGCCCCGGGGCTGCGCCAGGAACGCGCATTTTGAATTTATACCCGCTGGCGAGGGGCCGGGCTTTCTCCAGAAGGTTTGCTACGGAAACATGAATGTCATTGTCCGGCTCTGAGATTTTTCTCTTTGCAAAGCTGAGGAGAGCTGCTATAACGCTCCTGCCAAATGTGTACTTCTGTGGTGTCCCTGATCGCGTGTCCCTGCTCGGGCACTGCCACCGCAGCCAGTGACTTCTGTGTCTTGTCACAAAGCTCATCCCTGTGGTGAAGAAGCACCATGCCCTGTTTTCACCCCCACCAAGAGATTTAGGCTTTTTTGCCTAAGCACCTTGTACTGTATAGACCAAATACAGCTGCTGCAATATTTCCTGTCAAACTTTATCTTCTGCCACTGTGCCAGCGTATTTTATTTGTAGCTTGAAACCTCAGTCTGAGACTGGCAGCAGGACAGAGCCGAACATGATCCAGCTCCAGCCTTGCAGAAATGAAGGACTCTGCACGTTCACCTCCTCGGCTGCTGAATCCATCCCACCAATCGTGGCACCCCCAGCCACCTCTCTGCGTGCATCCCACCTGTACCCACAGCCGGGCCGCGACGAGTCACAGGGGTGCAACGGAGCCAAACCTATTCCCAATTTACCTTTTGATGCAGCGTCACCAGAAAAGGTTAGTGAAAGGCTTTGGGTTGGTCTGCACGGGGAAACTGGAAACTCGTACGGTAAAATGTGCTTGCCACTCGGGAGGAAGCTATAAGAGAAGTGCTGACTCAGCAAGGCTCTCGCCGGGCAGGAGCAGCTCTTGGGCCACTCAGGAGATCTGCTTCGTGCCGGGAGAGGAGAAACCTAGCTTCGCAGAGGGTTTGGGGAAACCCAGCTTTGTGGAGGGTTTGGGGCCCCAGTGCCATTCTCAGAGCCCTGTTTAGGCAGAGGCTGGGGGTGTGGGAGGAAGCCCCCTGGGAACGGGATGGGATGCACTGCCTCCGTCACGCAGCCTGTCCCTGCCGCACCGTTGCACAGCAGACCTTGGACATCCCGCTCTGCCCCGTCCACGCTGGGACAGCATCGAGCGGCTTCGGTGCCTAGAACTGCGCATGAACAGATTGTAGAAGAGGCAGATTTACTGAATAAATAAACACAAATAACATACGGCAGGTACTAGCGTGGAATGCAGCGATATTCACCTCGTGAGGGCAGCTGGGATGTCGGGGGCTCGGAGCTTTTGGCTGACGCTAGTTTAGCCTAACGCGCTGAGGGCGTCGGCACGAGTTTCACCGGGCTGGTGCTCGGTAACGTGGCTGGTGCAATCCAAAATCGCTTGGGGGGGCGTGTTAGAAGCTACGTACTCAGATGGGTAAACACGTTAATGCAGCGTCTCCAGGGAGGTTTTGCCTCAGGATGACTGGGGACAGTGGAGGTGTGCGTTTCCGTGGAATCCAGGGTGCCCTTGGGGTGCCCTGGGCCCCAGTTTGGGATGCCTGCCCGGGACGAGTTTCTGCGTGTCCCCGGGAACTGCGGTGCGGTCACAGGAGAAGGGGGTGTCAGGGGGGTTTGGGGGCATCGGGGTTTTTCCCCTCGTCTCTGCAAAGCGTTGCACAGAGCGGAGGAGCTCTGCTTTGTCTGGTTTTGGTAAAGGCGTTACCTAAAGCATGGAGCTCTAACGCTTGGCTCTGTCATACTAGCCAAAAAGAGAGGGAGCGAGGGAAAAGGAGGCGGTGGCGGCTGGGTTTTGGGGTTTGGGTCGTCTCTGAGCTCCCAGGAGGGGGCTTAGTCGGCTGAGACAGGTAGCGGGAGGAAGAGGATGGCCTTCTGGCCATAGTGAGTCCGCGGCCCCAGCTTGCTGCTCCCGTTCTTCTTCAGACCAACAAACCAGTTCTTGTCTGCGTGCTTCTTGGAGGTGTAGGTGTTGTAATGGTTTTCTTCGAGCCTTTCGAGGAACAGGCACTCCTCACCCAGTAACTGCTGAAAGAGAGCGGCGGATAAGGACGGTGAGACGGGGCGATGCCGTGGAGAGCAGGATGCACGCTCCGAACGCCGCCATCAGGCACTCCCTGGCCGGGACGCTCTCCAGACCCACCTCTGAGGTCTGCATGCCCCAGTAAAGCTCATAATTAAAGCACGGAGGTAAGCAGCCTTGATTTGGTGCCCTGGGCTACTCCTGCAGTATCGTGTCAGTGACGCCAGCCCTGCACCCTGCCAGGGTCCCCCCGCCGCCCTCCTTGCGGGGATGTGAAGCGGCTGCCGCTCCAGATACGAAGTGCAATATGGTGAAGTGTTTGAGGCAGGGCGGTAAACGGTGGTGGTTGAGTATTTCTTTCTTTCCCCTCAAAATAAAGCCGGATGGAGAGTGGCCGTCCAGCTGCCAAAATAACAACCAGAGGCCAACCGTTGCTTGCGGTTTGCATTACTCAGCGCGGCGAGATCTCTGCCGACCTCAAAGCCTCGCCGGGCCTGGTCCCGCGGAAGCCTCCCGCTTACCGAGCCATAGAGCAGCCCGTTGGTGTCCATCGCCAGGTACTGCCCGGACTTGGTGCTCTTTATGCACACCTCTCCCACGCTTTCCGCGCTTAGCTGGAGCTGAACTGGAAGGCAAAACAACACAAACAACAACTGCTAAAGGAAAATGGCAAATGGAAAACAGAAAGGTTGTCAGAGAGAATGTCCGAGCTGCTAGGAGAGCAAGCAGTGTGTTTTGTTCTGAAGCCTGGCTTATAAAGAGTCTATTAGAAACAGCACAGCGTGTAATAAGTGTCTCCTTGTACTCTCTGCTTCAAAGAAACCCCACAGCCATGCTTTAGGAACCAAAGAGCAATTTTTTCCTTATTTTACATCAAAGGAAGGGCAGCCTTTTGGTTAAGATGCTGGAATGGGACACAGGAGATTGGGGTTTTAATTCTGGCTCTAATTTACAAAATTCTCGTGTGGTTTTGACAAGACACTTGAGGAGTGACATATGAAGAAGTATTCCGAGAGCGAAACCAGGGATGGGCAGGCTCCAGATGCCTGTGTTGCGAAACCCTGAGCCAAGCATCCCGTCCAGCAGTGTGCTGCGGCTGGCGCTATCCGGCACGTCATCCTTTTCTGGATGAGGCAAAAGGTAACGTTACCTCTTGGCATGGCAGAAGCCCCTTGTCCTGGTGAAATCTTTGCTGTAACAGTTCACATTCTTCATTTTTGGCATTTCCTGCTCAGTAAATGATGTTTAATTAGTGAATTGCCTGGTTGCAGCTGGGGCAAACCCTGCAACGGGAGAGCCCGCTGCCCTGGGACGTGGCCAAGGAGAAAACCAGCTGGGGAAAGGGTAAATGAGATAAAAGTGATGATACTGGCCCAAAAACTGCCTCTGAGGGGGGCAGGGGGACCCTCCAGCTGCCGATGGGAAGGTTAAGGCGGCAGAGGGAGGGAGAACAGGGATTCGGAGGAAGGAGCTCATGCACAAATTCTTGCATTTTTTACAGGTCTGTGCAGATATTCCCTTCCGTGAAGTAATGGGATGAAACAGAAAATAAGGCTGTTTGTGGAAATGAGTGTGGGCTTCCTCCTCGAGGGTCTACAATGTCCTGGTAAGTTTTCTTTTAATCTCGTGGTGTGAGCTCGAGATGCTGATGTGTGGCAGCGCAGGACACAGTGAGGGAACCCTTGCGTGGGCCGGTGCTCGTCCCAGCTGCGTCAGCAGGATCCCGCAGCAGTTGCGGTCCAGGCTGCAGCGGGGAACGGTGCTGAGCAGCTCAGCTCCGGCGTTCGCCAGGCGTGGGGACACGACCATTGGTGCTCAGAGGCAGGGTACCCCACGGCAGCGCTGCTCCCCTGGCACACGGCCCTTCCAGGAGTTTCCTCTGTAAATACTTGTGCGCGGAGATATCCAAGTTTAGGAGATCGTTTACAGGAGGTTCCTTTCTGGCAGAGGTTTCCAAATGTGCAGCCCCGCATCAGCAGCGGTGAGGTGCACATGTGCCGGGGTGCAGCGGGTGCCGTGCGAACGAATGATGCCCGTGCTCGCTCCCCGCGTGCATGATGCAGCTGTGGGGACCGGTGGCTGGAGGGGAATCGCTGACTCCACGGTGATGGGCTTGCTGTGCCGGGGGGGAAAAAGGGCTGGGCTGTGTGGGCACCCACGCCGTGAGATGGTGGGCTCAAGGCTGGGGCGTGGGGGCTGGACACTGGTGTCCTTGCTAGCGCCCCGTGTCCCAGGAGGTGCCACCTTGCCACTGGCTCTGCAAACCCGTGCTGAGCTCCCCAGGGCTCACGGGCATCTCTGCATCCCCCCTCTGACTCCACGTTTTGCTCTGGCAAAACGTGTTGAGCGTGTACGGCCCCTGCAGCTGCCGGCGTGCGGGTCCTGCGAGCCCGGTCCTGGCTTCTGCAGATCCCTTGGATCAGCGTCCTCCTCTGCCTCTGGCACAGGGTGTGAGAGGGGACAGAGCCTGGTTTAGCCCAGGTGGGAGGCTGCCGGCCCCGCACGGTGTTTATCCAGTGCTCATCCTCGCCTGTCCCCAGCGCTGCTGTGTGCTGCGCGAGTCGTGGGGAAACGATGTCTATAATTAAAGCTCCGCTACAAACTGCCTTTCATTGAAACAACAATAACACGAAGAAAGGTTAAGTTTGGGGGGAGAAAGCCACATGTGCACTTGTGGTTTAAAGAAAATAAAAGTGCTTTTTTTAGAGTTTGTATGGCAGATGTGGCTGCTCCCTGCCCACCTTTCTCACCAGCCAGGAGCCTGGATAAACATGCACCTGTCCTCGCCGCACAGAATAATGGTGTTATTTTTTTCTATTAAGGTTTGCCCCGGGTCAGGTAGTCTGCAGCACTTCACAGCAGCATTTACAAAACCGGCACTTCTCGGGGAGCTAGTCCTGCCAGTTTCCCAGGGTCAACGTTTCGGCCAGCGATGGAGAATGACCACGCTCCTGGAGAGGCAGTGGGACAGGCACGTGGTCAGGGGAGTGCTGGTACCCGCATGCGCAGGTCATCCCAGGGCAGGTCCGCGGCATCCCGGTCTGCAGGGAGCAGGGATGGGCAAGGGGACCCTCAGGCTGCGGCGGCAGCTCTGGTAACCCATGAAATCTTTGCAACACATGAGTGCACGTAAAACGTGTTGGAACTGCTTCAGCATGCAGCAAGCCGTGCTTGTTTTGATAAAAAATAAGTGAGTGGTACCGTGAGTGCGCTCCTAAAGCAGTAAGTCACAAAATGACCCGTTCAGCTGACTCCTGCCTCTACTGGGCTTTGGCATCCTGCAGGCGTTTAATTTGCTGTATAAGGGGAGAGGGAAGTTCCCCAACAGCAAGGGGACACACAGCTAAAATCCGCCCTGCACGCTGAGGAATCCAGGCCCGACATCCCGCTCAGGCTGACTCCACGCGTCCGCGGACGCCCAGCACCACTGGGGATGTGGCCTTTGCGCCGCCGCGGTTGTGCTGGCTCCACTAACCCCGAGCGAACGCAGCGATAGCAGGGAATTGAGTGACGGCTGCCTGCGTGCGTAGGATGCCCGGTGGCCCCTAAGCCTTTTTTCCAGCCGCCGTGCTGCAGTTAGTGCTGTGGTCCGCTGTGGTCTGCCTGCCTGCCGTTACTTTAATAACCAGTTTCAGGCTTTAATACTCCTGCACATGCGAAACAGCGTACGCTCCGTGCCTCGCCGGCTCTGCGTACAGGCTATAGGCGGGGTACGGGGCGCGGGCTGGCTCCTGGAAGGTGTTTTGCCTCCGGGAGCCTGGTACAGAGCCCGTCTCCTCCGGCTCCCCCCTTCCCGGCTGGGAAAGGCCGATAAAACCATCGGAGCAAGGAGGAGTGCCAAGGAGCCCGTCGGGTTTGCTTACTGTGCTGGTCGCTTCGGTCCCTGGTCCCATCGACTTTGCCATCCGGGAGGATCCGTAGGAAGTGGCCCCCGTTGCTGCAGTAGAGGAGTTTGGGTTTCTTGTAGTTGCCCATGGGAAGGTTGAACTTCTCGGTCAGGGCGGCGAAGGTGGTGATTTCCCCTTCGGCCATCTCTCAGCCTCTCTCGCCGGCCGGGCTGCAAGAGACGCGGCGGTGTGTGGCAGGGGCGGTGGCACCGAGTGCGTGGCACCGCTGCTGCCAGGCTTTTGAAGGGAGGGGAGGGAGCCCGGTGGTCCCCGGGCTGGCGTGGGGCAGGTGATTCACACCGCGATGGTGGCTGGGGCAGTGACACAGCCCCAAAGGTGATGGGAGTGATGGCGTGAGAGGTGGGGGGGTCATCTCCTCACTGCGTGTAGCCGGGTAGAAGGGACTCTGTCATTTTAATTTCATCATAGTAAATTCTGGTTTCTCTCTGCTTTCTATTGACGTACATGCTAAAATTATACACTGAAAAAAAAAAAACATTTGAAAAACACCCAGTGTCTGATTGAAACCCACAGCAAGCGGGAAGGGAGCCCAGGTTAATAACCCTCTCCGCTGTTACAGCTTCCAAACAGGATGATGACCAGGTATGGCAACACGCTCTGCGTGCCAGGCAGCAACGCTTGCGTCGTACGCTGGCACTCACCCGGCCACGGCGTGCGTGTCGCAGACCAGAACAGCAGTTAGGGTCATCACAGTGAAACCTCATTTTGTGACACACTGCGTGGTCACGGTGCACGTTTAAGGAGATGCCGTGCCAGAACCTGAAGGCATCAGACAGGAGAAGGATGCTGTGAATGTCAGAGGGCGAGAACGGCCACTGCAGCTGTGGGACCGGGAGCTGCTGTGGGTGGGACCAGAGTCCCATGTGTAACCCCGGTATATTCAAATTTATCTGAGTGTTTCTGGCCCAGAAATGAGATTTAGAATCTCCTGTGAATATGCTGTCTTTCCTATACAAAGCTCCGTAGTGCTCATAGAGAAGTGGATTTATGAACTGAAAAAGACGGGGCACAGGGTAAATGTAGATACAGGAAATTACCTTAAATGTCACGTGTTCCCGTAGGTGTGCTATGGGAAGTGTTATATAGTCGCCGTTTATATGCATTTCTATATTTATAGATTGTAAAAATGTCTCTTTAGCGCTGAGCTGCGCTATCGGTACGTTGGGATGGAGCCGGTATCGTAGTGCGTGGGTTTAGCGTGGTGCTTAGAGTGACCTGGGAGATGGTGAGGGCTGCAGCTCTGCAGCACACACGCGTATACGTACACAGATCTCCAAACATTTGGCTGTAAGCCCTTAACTACGTACATTCGCAAGCGCAGCTGCAGGGAGGGGAAGCCCCTCCTTCAAGCAGATCCCAAAAGCCTGCAGAAGATCAAAATGCCTCAAGTTGGGCTGCTGAAAGCTGAACCCTGGAAGTAAAGACCCCGTTGCTGTTGCTGAGAACGGTCCCAGGCATCGCATCCGGCTTTGGCGACCACACAGCCTCATCCCCTGCTCCCAGACCTGTCCCCAGGCTTCTGTCAGAGCACGGGGATTTTCCAGGAGAGGAAAACACAACCCTAAAGAAAAAGGATTCCCTCTCACCCTGGGCCCCTGCTCCTCCTGGCAGCTGTTGGTTCACAACAGCTTCTCTTTCCTCCTGACTCTCCGCCTGTGTTTTGCCGCAGATGGGGGCATTAAATCACTAATACAACAGCTGAACGTGGGGTCAAAATGCAGGGAGACATTACTGCAAACTTTTCCCCCTGCTCTTTCTCCAGATCTCGTTTGGTAAGTCACGTTTGCTGACCAAGTGTTACTTCACCAGCCCAGCGCTTCCTCAACGGGTGTGCTCCCAAAATTTATTTTTCCATCAAGAGTTCAGACTTTTCTCGTAGTAGCTCAGTTTTTAATGCCAACTGTCTGCCAAGCTCTCTCTGCATGAAAGCCTTCAAGTTGCTCACTGTGGTACATAAGGCTGTAGTGAGCGTGAATCAAGATCAAATATTGTGTAATTTACTGGAACCAAAGCTTTTCTTGAACCTTTATCTGAGGGTGAAGGGCACTCAGAAGGCTCCTGGGTTGATGACGGATGGAAAGCCAAGAGCTTTCCAAACTTCAGCTGGAGCCAAACTTCAGCTGGAGCCAGCGCAAGCGAGGCGCAGGCTGGGATGCTCCCCTTGGTCACCTCATGGGCTGCGCGTCCCAGGGCTTCAACAGGGAGCTCGACTGAACGGCTTCTTCATTTTCACATTTCCTTTAAGGTGGTTTTTACTATTTTTAGGATGTGTCCAGTGCTTGCCAGCTGCCTTTTTACTCCACAAGAGAAGCTGAATGAACAGGATTTTCCACTCCCATTGTCTCCCCTTGCTAAATACTGTTGCTGTTCTCAGACTTTTATGCCCGTGGAGTCGGTGCTCTACGCACAGCACCGCTCATGGCCCTGCTATTATGCTTTTGGCAGGAACATGTTAGGTTTTTATGGGAATTAAAACGCAAGAGTGAGAGAGAGAACCTGAACCAAAGACAACATAAAGGGCCTTATTTCTTTGGGTAGAAGCCCAACAAAATGATTAAATAGCTCAAGGCAGAACAGAAAACTCTCTCTGAGATGCTAAGCTGAGAGACACCGCGCTCCAGTGGTTACTTGGTGCCCTGTGGAGAAAGGAAAATATTCCAGGAGGAGGTGGCTGTAAGAAGGGTGGCCAGTCGCAGCGGGACGGTGAGTGGTTTGGAGAGCGTTTGTCCGAGACCGGCTGCGTTCGTGGCTCTCCTCTTTCCTCCCACCCCTGCATAAGGCACTCATCCACTTGGCTCCCGCAGCTTTCCTGAGCTGCGTTGCCTAAGAGAAACCCACTGCTGATGATGAACGGCGTCATCGCCAGGAGCTGGACCCGGGGCGTCTGCTCTGGGGTGGCCCCAGCTCCGTCTGCCCGTGCAGAGAGCGGAGGGTCCGCAGCCTGGGGGCACTCGGCTCTTCCTCCTGGGCTGGGGAAGGTGTCAGAGTCCCAAAAGCTCAGAAACAGCTTTCTAAAGAAAACAAAGGGCTTAAAAAGAGACTTAAACCCGAGTGTTAATTTTAGCCAAGTCCCACTGAACCTGGGTGGCGGGAGCGCTGCCGTGCTCATTGCAGCAGCGAGGAGAGAGGAGCCCGGCGCGGGGCCGGAATAGCTGCGAGATTCTGAGAAGTTTGGATTTGGTTCCAAACGTTATCACTGATGGCTGCCGCTGCAGCGGCCAAACCGGCAGCTTTGATGTGAGATTCCAAACTCTGCGAGCGCCTGAGTCTGAACATGCAGGGCCGGTGCCGCTGCCAGTAACAGGCAAATGCTGCGTGAGCTCCAAAACAGCAGTGCAGGCTGGGGGCCGTGGAGAAGGAGTAAAGGCCGTTTTCTTTCCTCGTTTGAAATGGATGCAGAACTCCCTAGCTAGTGCTGTTCTCCCCGCTGCTCGCCTCACCAAGGCGGTGCCCTCTGATGCCCAAACGGTGCCTCTGTCCCACGGCTGGCCTGGAAGCCGTGGGGTGACCAGCTAAGGTAAGCTGGGTTTTTTTTGTTGTGGTTTTTTTTTTTCTTTTTTCTTTTTTTTTTTTTTTTTTTTTTTTTTTTTTTCCTTGTTGTTGTTGTTGTTAAGCTTCATTGGCAAGTAGTTTTGGTCTTCAGGAAGCAAATGCTGCACATGGAGACCTGGTGGTTTATGTTGTTGTTCATGTTAACAGATGCTGTTTTTATAGTGCTGGCAAGAGGGCAAACACTTTTTAATGCTGGTATGAAAAAGTAAGGTCTTTGATTCCACTGAAAGCAGTGCATTATGACATGAGATTGGCCTT
>JAAGAY010001822.1:47961-59668 GCA_011801015.1 Ardeotis arabs
TTTTTTTTTTTTTTTTTTTCCTGAAGTATAAAATACCTGGCTACTACGTGGAGGACATCAGAAATACCTCACCTACCGTGGGTTGAAATAAGCTTGGAGGTTGACTCAAAGACATTAAAACTGTACCTGGTTTGGATACCATACTGTGTATGGGATTGGAAAGAAATGTGGATGGCCTCTGCGAAGCACCCCTTCAGAACACAGGTGGATACGTTGATGAAAAGTGTGGTTGATGACAATTGCCATCTGCCTGACCTGATAAGCATTATCCAGGCAAGGCTGGACAGGTGAGAAGCCTGCTGAGCCCAGGAGCCTTTCACGGTTCTGCCAGAGTTCAGTTAACAAGAGCCGTGAGGCTCTGGTGAGCTCGGCACCAATGCTGCAGCGGGGTTCATTTTGGAAGGTGTTATTTTTCTCTGTTAAAGCAGAAATCGTGATTCTTCCAGGGCGTGTGACTCGGCTGTGATGGGACGGCGTTGCCTCCTGATGGGCTCCTTTCCCCATTCCCACCTCTGACAGCCGCCACCCGGGCAGAGGGGTCACCTCCCGCGACCCACACGCGTGGGGATGGGAAGCGCCTACCACAGGTCGAATATTTTTAAGGGGTTCAGGCTCTGGCTTCCTTCCATGTGATAAATTTGTAATAGATCGCTTTGTGCATATCCATGGAATGCATTGACTTGTTTCTAGCCAGTGTTTATGGCAAGGGGATTTTGTCTCTAGCAACATCATTAACTGCTTAATGAAATAATTACCAGTCAAGTTTTACCCTTGGTAAGTGGAGCATGTGGTATAAAGTGGGTCCAAAACGGTAGAAATTAATTTAGCTCACGCCTGCTGCCATCACCTCCTGCTCTCCACCAGAAAACAGAGTCATTCCAGTGAGGTCACACCGGGGTAGTGGAACGGACAGGAGCGTAGGTGTGAAACTCCTAGCACTGTACCGAGCGGGGGTCACGAACGGCCAGGGTCAGGGAGTTCTTTGCTCCCCCCAAAAAAGGCTGATGAGAGCCAGGAGCATCAAGGTGAGGACAGATCAAGAAAAGGCTGCATCCCGCCCAGGAAGACAGGACAGGGGCTTCTCATTCCCGAACCCATCCCTTTGCTCACCACCCCTCCAAGGCGGCGCTTAAAAGCAAGAGTCCTCCCTGCGCAGAGCCCGGCCGCGCGATGGCCTGCCGGCAGCTGGCCGTTTTGCCTCAAAGCCACGCGTGATACCTGCGTGTTTTTGAGGCTGGGCCATCTCAGCTGCCTCTGCAAGCTGGGACATCCAGTGCAGCATCTCCCTGTGGCATCCGCGGGGAGACGGGAAAACGGAGTGACGATCTGCTTTTTAATTACCACCCTCCCCCACCTCCCCACCCATGGCCTTTTGCAGTCTGGTGATTAACTTAATTACAGGTCCAGCTCCAGGAGCCTGTCCAGCCTGAGAGCAGGGGCTTTGCCAGGGCAGTCTGGCCCCGTGTGTCCTGTCGGGATTCAGCCCAAGACTGCGGACGCGTACACGAGCAACGCCGGCTGCAGAAGCGAATCCCGTTGCCTCACGTGGGGGATTTACGTGCGAACTCCCAGCGCAAGCCAGATGCGTGGGATCTGCTGCATGGAAAGAACAGACTGGATGGAGAACCGCAGCCCGGGGCCCAGCACTCGCCCCCACATCCCTGCAGGCACCTCTGGCTCTGCAACCAGCAGCCTAATTACAAAAGGCAATTAGTGGAGTAACACAAGGGCTTCCCCTTCCTGCTGGGTGATGAAGGGCACTGCGTTTTTTTTCACAAGGGCCCTGTCCCTCTTGCAGGCTCCTGTGAAGCATCGTCCCTTCTCCTGCACTTCGCTGCGGCGCTGCTTCCCAACACCTCACTCCTGCGGACCGAGACACGCTGGCACGTGGGACTGGCTGGGAGCAGCCACTAACGAGTGCCGTGAGTTACGCTGTCCTCGTGGTCCCCTCTCTGGCACCCAAGGAGGACGGGTCTGGGCTGCTGAGGACACAGGGGTGAGGTGCTGGCTGCAGGTACCCTGTTTTGGGTGTTTGTTGCCAGGTTAAATGCGGGGCTGTGCACCTCTCCTCCGTGGGTCTGCCTGTGTTTTGCTTCCCGGTGGAAAAAAAACATCTGGAGGGAGCGGAAACCACAAAGGATGCTGCAAAAACTCACTGATTGTTGTTGGTTGAAACGGTTTGTGATGATGTAGGAGACCCTTCTGGGCAGGGGGGCACTCCGTGTGCCCCGGTGTGGTGATGGAGGGGGAACGTGGCATCTCCCCCCTCGGGAGCTCCCAGGCGCGGGGGTCCCTGCAGCGGGCACCCCATCCGCACCCCGCTCAGGGCCCGTTGTCCGGCCGCTGGCAGGTGGGGAGGTTAAGCTGGGTGACGCTTCACCCAGCTTGGAAATGTCACCGTCCCCCACTGCCACCCGCCCCCGCTGTCCGTGCAGGACGCTGGGGAAGATGCCAGACCACGAAGCGGGAGCGCCTGGGCTGTCTGGGCTGGCGCCGCAGGTGTGGCTGCCCCGCGGCCGCCGGCTCCCGGCCCGTACGCCCACGGACGGACAGACAGCAGTGCCGGCCGCCGCTGCTCACAGCCATGGGCAGGCTTCTCACGGCTCTGTTTTGCTGCTCTGGTTGTGTGCGCATATCTCCAGCTCTCCTCCCTTCTCTCTTTCTCTTGGAGCATTTCGATACAGGAGGCGCGGATGCACGGCTGCTTGCTGTGGGGAGCTGCTCACTGTGCAGGGTGGAACCAGCGACTGACACCAACCGACAGGTTCTAGCCCCAAAATCTCACCCCATGCAATGCTCTTAGGCCAAGGGGCTGACCTGGTTCTCCTGTTGTACCCGGTCCCTGCAGCCCTGGTCCCATCCCGAGCAAACCTCCTGCTGATGCCGTTTCAGGGAGGTGCCCAGTCCCTGCTCCTCTTGCTCCCCCTCCATCAGCCACGAGCCCTCGCCAGTCTCAGCGCTCAGATGGGTCCAAAATCTCCATATGCTGCTGCTGATAAGGTGTGGGGCTTGGATTGGGAGGGAAAAGCAGGCCTTCCCACATGGTGTCGGATGCCACGCTTCCGGCAGCTGGCCCTCTGAAGGGTGGCCAAGCTCCATCAAGGGTTGGCTCCGGCTTCAAAACGGGGATTTGAGTTTGGGCTCAGACCCTACACCGTGTCCTTCCCAAAGAGGCAGAGGATGCTGGAATTGCGGGTTTCATCTCCCGGCCAAGTGAAACCCCACATCCATCCTCGTGGTTAACCACCGGGAGATGTATCATCACTCAGAAATCAAACTTCCTCCAGCACAGCCCCAGGCTTGGCTGGTCCAAGGAAAATCGCTGGGTTTCTGGGTTTGCCACGAGCTCAGCGGTGGTTCACTGCACTGGAAACGTGCAGGGAGTTAATTATGCTCATTCTGAAATATTTGTGTAAGGACGATATAGCTCGTCTTGTTAAGTTCTGAGAAAAGCTGGCTGGAAGAATTCTGTTCTTAATTCTGCATCCAGCAGCTGTGGATGCCCATGCCTGTTTTTCCTCCAAGCTGCCTGACCGCACAGCTTGGTGCACGCTGTTGCTCGGTAACTTAACAGTGCAGCAAAAGCTTGAGCTAATAATTGCTGTTACGAGGAAAATGCTCCAATAAATAATAATTTTCTTATCTGTGTGACTTTAGGGCTGGGGAAAGTGCCTTACAGTGTGAAACTGCGGTGCGTGAGAGCACGCGAGGAGAGTTTCAAATGAAAGATCAGAGCAAGGTAAGCTCAAAGCTGAAGCAGATGAGATGTTCAGAAAACACCAGAGTAATTAGCCGTGGATAACTAGCTGCTGGAGGAGACCAGGGAGAGAAGCTGTGCATCTCCACCTCTTGCTGTCTGTAGAGCCAGACCCACGATCTTTAGGCAGAAATCGGGGGGGTCCCAGCTGAAGGCAGTGGGTGCTCTGGAGACCCACGGACATGGGGCTGTCCAGTTGTCCCCCTCATCTCTGGTCTCGGAAGGAGCACGGATCACGTGCCAGGACGTGTCAGGCCCTGGTAGAAGGTACAGCCCTAACTGGGGTCTTCCCTGTCCCAGACTGGGTTGTACTGGGGCACCTGTGCCCGCAGGGAGGTGGGCACCAGTTTGCTCCTTCCCATCTGTGAAGAAGGCAGCGCGACCGCAGCCGCTCCAAGGAAAACAGTGCCCTGCCTCGGATGCTGCTGTGGCTGTCCCTAACCATACCCTCAGAGGCAAGGGGATGGTTTGGTTTTTTTTGAAGGCTCTTCTGCCCTTTCTCATCTCCGTAAACAACAAGTCACCATAAAAAGCACGCCAGAGGAGAGTCTGCAATTTTAACTACCTGCTGAAGCTCGCGCTGCGCGGAGCGCTGGCTGCCGAGGTGACGCCCACGGGATTTATTTCCAGCTCCCGAGTGGGCAGCCTAGAGACACGGGGATGTTTGTCGTGCCCAGTGTTTCCACAGCTGGTTTAGGGGAAAGCTCTGGGGTCAGGCTGGCCGGAGAATGCTAGCCATGATAGGAGGCAGGAGGTGCCCTGGATGGTCTAAGTGGAAAAAAAAAGCCCCATTCTAAACAAAAAAACTTGGAGACAAAACAGGCAGCCTCGCAGCTCCTGTGGGATGTGAGCGTTGCCGTCCCGGTGGCATCGCGGCAGGGCCAGGGTGCAGGGGCTGCCTGTTCTGTCTCAGAGTTTTTGAGACAAGTGACGAGTGCCGGGAGCGGGCTGCAGTGGTGCGGGTCCTGCGGGGACCTTGAATGCCGGTGTCAATGTTTTACATGTTTATGGAGTCACGGGACGCTTGGCCTCGCTTAAGAAATTGTTTAAAAATTTACATAAATGCACCCGGCACACACAGCGTTCCCCTTTGGAACCCGGCTGGGCTCAGGGCACGCGCACCCCCTGCTCACAGGGCTGCGTGGGCAGGAACGGGCTGACGCAGGCTGCGCTTGCAGGCGATGACATCCCCCAAACGCGCAATGCTGCCAGCCTCCCGCAGGCGATGGGACCGAACCGCCGCGGGACGGCTCCGCGGTTTGGGGAACGGCTGCTGCCGTCCCTGCCTGCCCGGCCAGGGGTGCCGCGGCTGGGACCCCAACGCGTTTTTATCTTTTTCTTACTCAGGAGCGGCGCATCCAACCCTGCGCTGGGGTGCAGGGTCCCCAGGGAGTAAATGAGCATCCCAAATCACCTGCAGCGTTCCCTGCGCATCGTGTGGCTCCCATGCATCTGCACCCATGGAAGAGCATGTCCACGTCGGGTCAGATGTAAGCTAAAAAACCCCATTTATGTCTATTTTAGCAGTTAGTAACCTCTTCTCATCAGTCAGAAGCTTTCTAGAACACCCTGCAGCAAAGGGAGTATTAAGGAGAGGGGAAGGGAGGGCGTTTTACTTGATGTTGTATTTTGTGTCCAAGATTTGACCTGCAATTGGAACGCAAATATAAAGGGAGATGGAAATTCCAGTGGAAAATGTACCCGGCGGAGTAGTGTTCTTCTGTAGAGCACAAATGTGTGCTGTGAGGATGTGCAGCTGTTAGGGAATTAACACGGGAAAAAAATAATCAGGGTGAGTGAGAGGCGGGGCGGCTTTGGGGAGCAGCCAGGCTACTGGAAGGAGTCAGGACAGGGGGGCAGTTTGGAAGCGCGTGGAGGGGACCGAGTGGGCCGCCATCTGCGTGGATGGTGCAGGGATGCAGAAGGTCACCTGCGTGACCAGGAGCCGTGCAGAAAGCAGCCAGGTCATCCAGCATGCGGCTCCAGTGATCGGGATAACTTTCAGGGAGTTTTAGGGTGTGCAGAGCGTCCCTGGGATAAGGGAACAGCTCGGATCTGGCGTTCATCTGATGCACAGACCGGGATTTGTCACGGTAAAGATCTCCCCCTCCTGTCCACCCGGATGGTGTGGGATGAGAGAAAACGGTGAAACGGCTCTCGCTTTTGTTGTGTGACCCACGCACAGGTCAGACAATCGGCCCGCGGTCCAGGGACCACCCTGAGCGAGGGAGGCTGACCGTGCCCGGATGCTCGGCCGGCTGGCCAAGGGCTGCTGCGCACCGGGAGGTTGTCCCAGAGCGGCACTGGGGATGCTGGAGGATGTCTCTGGAGAAGAAGGCATCCAGCCCTGGTCTCCGGTGGCGGCTCGCGAAGGGCAGGGGGAGAGCAGCTCTGGGGGGAGCTGGCAGCTGGCTTGGGCTCAATAAGGTCCCTGCATGCGTGAGCGCTGGCAAGGCTCCTCTGCAGGTGGGCCGGGCGGACTTACTGGCTCCGGAGACGTGGGAAGAAAAGATCTGAGGTCAGGGCTGACGCCCAGATTTCGCCCCCTGAGGCACGGATCTAAATTAGGAGCCAGAAGCACGGACAGGCTCTGTGAGCGCAAGCCGTGAGTCATTCACGGGCTGCGTGTCTAGACCGTTGTGGGCGAAGTGCCAGTCTTGGGGAGGACAGCACCGCTCCAGAAATGAGTCTGCAGGGGACAAGAGGGTTTTGGATGCCACCCTGCGGGTCGGTGGCCGGAGCCAGGGCTGGGGCCGCTCTCACGCTGACGCCGTGGGCTGAGGGGAGCGGTGGTGGGGAGCTGAGCTGCACCCCGCGGCCGGGCACAGCGTGGCACCTTCTGCCCCTGGGCTTGAGGGAGGAAGATGGTAATTGCCCAGTGACCAGAATCATGGCCCTGAGCTTTAAAGCCCGGCAGCGGAGCGGTGCCCCATGGCTCTGGGGAGCTCCAGGCTCATGGAAGGGTTCCCTTCCGTGCCCCTCCGGTTTCCAGCTCTCTGGAATAGCTGCCTTTCTCACATCAGTAAGCAACTCTGTGTGCAAGGTTATTTCGGTCAGCAGATCACTTCAATGGCTGGTTTTCCCCTCTGCAGTCCTCTCATTTTTATCTTTCTTTCTCTGCTGGCACCACTCTGAGGGATGCAGTTGTCTGGGGTGATCTCATTCATTAAAGTGCCTCTGTCTCATCCCAGGAGGGGTCAGACCCGGGGCTTTGGGAAAGCACAGGCAGAAGGGGAAAGCAGGCTCTTCTGAATTCACTCCTAAGTTAGTTAAGACCCAGAGGAGCGGGGTTCGTTACCTTATTAAAGCCAAGGGCTGTAAGCTGGACCACAGATGCACGTTAGGGTGCTGTGCTGGGGTTAATAGGATCGTATTCAGCACTGCCTGTGTATTAGCTATTCTCAGAAGGAATTCATAAATATTAACCTTGGCACTCTGAGGGCCTGTGCTAGCCTTCGTCTGCCACCTTTGGCAGCTGGGACGGGCACTGATGGCTTCTGCGGCTGCCCTGCAAGGCCCCAGCGTCGGCTTTTGTTCTCCAGCAGCATTAGAATAACAGACACAGCCCTGGAAACAGGGCAAAACCCAGTAACTGCCATTACTGAGAAATACTGAGTCAGGCATCTTTCATCTTTAACAAATGGGGAGAGGCAGGATTACTGCATTCACAGAAGTCACACGACGCGCTGGGGCAGAGATGCCATGACAAAGCAATTGTGTCTCTCTCTCTCTTGCTGAAGTGGTGTTCAACAAATTATTCTGCAGAAAGCCATCTGAAAAACAAACCCTCCACCCTCAACGATCATCACTTACAGTCCTGCAGTGGCGGAAAACGTACACGGGGTTTCTAAAAATGCCCCCACCACACATCATTGCCTGCCGTGGTCAGGGGTGATGCACCGGTACCCGGGCTCAGCTGTGCTGGAGCAGCCCGTGAGGGGCAGGGTGGGCTTCACCAGGCGCCTTCCTGGAATCCGAATTTAGGGAGCGGTACCTCCATCTCATCTGAACTGCTGTGGTGTTGGGGGTTATGAAATTAAAGGTGATTAAGGCGGGGTTGTTTAATAGTGGGCGAATGTTCTCAGCATCCCTGCATAAGGCGTCCCTGCGGTTCTGGAGGGGAAGGTGCTGCTCCTGCAGCGGAGAAGTTGGATGGGGAAGCTGTATTTTCAGAGATCGCTGTGCAATTGCCCCAAACTGGCATTTCAAACAATACAGGGTGCTCCGGTGGGAGTTTCCCCAGGACCTGGGGGGCTGCCAGGGTCAGGGCACCACTAGCCACCTTCCCTGCGCTTTCCTGCCCGTATTCCCTGCTCCCACGGCCTCTCCTGACGGATGGCGCGCTGAAACAGCGCCGAGCCCTGAGAGGCAGCAGCTCTCTGATAACCTCGCTTCCCGCTAACAGCTAACGGGCATTCCTGCAGCACGCATGTGCTCCCGAGCCATTATTTCCTCGGCCCCCATCACCCTGCCAGCAGCCGTACCCTGTCCCGCTCCTGGGGGGCTGAGCCAACCGGCCCCTCCACGGGCGCGGGCCCACAGGGGTTGCACCGGCTGCGGGTGGTGTTTGCTGCTGCAGGTGACACTGGGCGTTTGGGAACTGGCAAGTCTGGGGGTCTGCAAGGGTCAGAGGCTCAAGAAATTTGGGCTTAGAAAAGGCTATGTGCATTATTGCAGAATCCCAGGATGGTTTGGGTGGGAAGGGACCGTTAAAGCCCACCCAGTCCAACCCCCCTGCCAGGAGCAGGGACATCTCCAACCGGATCAGGTTCCTCAGAGCCCCGGCCAACCTGGCCTGGAATGTTTCCAGGGATGGGGCATCCACCACCTCTCTGGGCAACCTGCACCAGCGCTCCACCACCCTCAGTGGAAAAAATTGCGTTGTACTGGTGTGTGCAAGCCCACTGCTCTGTTAAGGGAGAAAACAAAACCAAACCAAATCATTGTCAGACATTTGCTGGGGGAGCTGGGAGTCACGGGCAGGTGCTCTTGCTACCCTGCTGGGACCAGCATCTCCAGCGCACGCAGAGTGGGGCAGCTGGCCCCGCGAGGGGATTCTCCTACGTAACCCAGATCCTAACCAGAGCCTGGCAAAGGTCTTGCTTGGAGCCTGTGGGATGTGGGATGTTCCAGCTGCCCCCCGGGATGCATGGACCACCGCTCACCCTCCTCGGGCATCCAGCCGTCTTCAAAGCCTTCACCAAGCGCCTGGAAACGGCCAGGCTCTGGCCCAGCATCGCACAAACTGCCCGAACCAGGAGTGACCCATGCTGGACAAAGCGAGGAAGAAATAATGCCTTGTCCCCACCGGTGCGCAGAGCCGAGGGGAGGGCGGTGCGGCGCAGGTGAGGGGTTTTACCGGGTGGGATGCTCCTGAGTGGCACCCACAGCAAACTTTGTCCTGAGGGTGGGCGGGCACCCCAAGGGTGAGCACAGCCCTGCAGAGGCAGAGCCTCCCGGGGTCTGCAGGCAGCACGAGATCAGGGCTGGCTCCATCACCGGCTCGCAATTATTACACCATTGACAGCAAAGTGGGAGATTGCTTCCTCAGTGAGACGTTACAGCTCTGTTTCCCCAATCAGCACCCCTAAGCTAGGCTGATTGCCTCCTGAAACGTGCGTGCTTGCGGTTCAGGATGGCAAATGTCTCCCAAAAATCCCTCTTCGTGCCTCCTCCCCCGGCTGCGGCTCACACGAATACAGGCTGGCTGAGAGATGGGTGGAAGTGTTTGCGGTTTGGTCGGGTTCCTGCGCTAATTAGGGCCACGACCAGCACCCGGGGGTGGGTGAAACCTGCACCCAGCTGAAAGGAGCAGGGAAGGGGCAGGGGCGCTTCCCAAAGGAATTTTCCCCATGGCAGGTAGAGACAGCCCCAGCAGAGAGGAAAAGCTGGGAGCGTGGAGGAGCGGGAAAGGCCCTTCCTAAGTGCTAAGTCCTGTTCTTTTTTTAATTTCTGACTTGGCGTCAAAGGAGAAAACAAATTAAAGGAGGTGCTTGAAGTACTGGTTCTGGTCTTTTCTATGAGCGCATCGTTGGAAGCACATTGAAATAAGAGGACAGAAATCATAGAATCATAGAATGATAGAATGGTTAGGGTTGGAAGGGACCTTCAAAGGTCATCTAGTCCAACCCCCCTGCAAGGAGCAGGGACATCCCCCACTAGATCAGGTCGCTCAGAGCCCCATCCAGCCTGGCCTTGAATGTTTCCAGGGATGGGGCATCCACCAAGATAAAATAAAACCGCCGCGGCTGTTATCTGCATGGGCCTTGTGACTGAGCCCGAACTCCTCCTTACAACTCTGCTCCGAGCTGCTAACCGCGGTCTGAGCCAAACCAAAGATGCCAAATATAAAGACAAAGCGCTGGGAGCTCTAATTGCTGCGGGTGGATGGGCGCAGGTGCTGGGCACAGCCGAGCCCCCACTGCTCCCTGGGACCACGCGTTGCCCCCGCTCCCCTTCACCTCCCTGGGCATCTTGGCTTCTTGGTGCCTTTCAGCAAAGGGGAAAACCCCAATAAAGCAGACCCAGGGCTGACAGCTCCCCATCACTGCCGTGCTGGGGGACGGGGGTCCTGGGGACCACAGGGCTTCGGCGCAAGGAGCTGCCGTGCAGCTGACAGGGAGGAAAGTGGAAGGAGCCGTAGCCAGCTGCGCGATGAGCTGCCTCGGTTGGGAGGAAGATCAAGGTCTCGCGAGTGGGAGGAAGGCCAAAGTCATTTGGGGAGCTTGGGAGGGAAAGTCTATCCCCTGGGCTGGGGTGGAGCTGGGAAGGAAAGTTTATCCAAAGGGCTGGCAAAGCTCTGGGTCTGGCTGGAGCCTTCGGTGGACCCGAGCTCTCTCCAGCCCTCATCCAATGTGTATGTTCCTGCGCATCCTGCGTGCTCGGAGCAGCCGGAAGAAGCAGGGCTGACCCGATGTAACAGGGAGAACAATTGGACATTGTCCTGCCTTATCACCACCGAGCCCGGTCCTGCCCTTAGGAACCGCTTCAACATCAGCCACCCGTTTGTGCCGATCGGCCCGCAGGCCCTGTGTGCTCTCCAAGGCGATCGCCGCAGGGGCCGAGAGGTGCCCGGGCTCCTTGTTCCTGTCATTTTGGGCCCAGCTCCCAGCCCATGCACCGCGTCTGGAAGCCCGTGAGTACAGGGGTGATGCTGGGGTGCTCATGCGGATTGACTGGAGCAGGGAGTAAAGCTGGGAGCAGGAGCGGGGAACTTTCCATCTTGTCTTGTTGAACCATTGCTTTTACTAATTTTCTTCTTATCCCTCCTTTCCCAGCCTGCATCCCAACCGCTCCCTGCTTCCCTGGGTGGCCCCAGCTCCAACCACCTGCCCCAAATGCTGCTGGGACCTGGGAGCCCAGAGCAGCCCGGAGCAGCCCGGAGCCCTGGCCCCAGAGCCGGAGGAGGCAGCGAGGAGCGCGTGCCCCTTGGGGCAGGAGAAGGTCCGAGCTGGCTGTGCACAGGTACTTCTGGACCTGACAAAATCTCATACAAGTCAAAGCATATTTTTCAGTAGGACTTGCCTGTCTGGCTAGGGCAGGCCCAAGGACTTTTTTTTTAAGGAAACATTTTTTTTTTGCATTAAAAAAATGAACCATTTTATAGTGCTGTGTCACGTCAACAAGCTTCCTATTATTTTTTTTAATGGTCCAAATATTCTGTTTTGCAATTTAAAATGTTGTTTCTATTCTGATTCAGATTCTCATCCAGGCTCCTGCCCTAAAGCTTTAGGCTGATTTGCAGGGATTTTGGGAGTGCAGTTGGACAGGAGCCTCCCGTTTGGGGAGCCCTTCTTGGTTTTTTTTTTGCCAAGATGGGGGGAGGCGCAGCCCCCCCGCCCCATTCTGCATCAGTCCCCGGAGAAGGGACCTACCTCCTCCCCCCCACCTCGCGCTCCCCCCCGGCCCCACGGGGCTCGCAGGACACGCGTGGGCAGCCCGGTGGGCTCA
>JAAGAY010001822.1:59688-75932 GCA_011801015.1 Ardeotis arabs
AAAAAAAAAAAAAAAAAAAAAAAGATGATGCTGATGATGCAGAGCGGCGGGGAGGGAAGGGGGCGGCGATGCTGGGTCGAGTCCAGCCCCCCACCCCCCGCAGCGGGACCGGGCACCTGCGGGCTGGCTACCGGCTGCCAGGGGCTGCTCGCCCGGGGACGGGGGCGGGCGGTCCCACCGCCCGGGACACAGCGGGCTGCGGTGGGGCAGGAGCGGGCGAGGGGGAAAAAAAACCCCAAACCCCCCAAAGGGGTGTTTCTGTTACTGGTCTCTCTCCCTCCCTGGTGGACTCGATGCCCTCCTGGGAAAGGGGACAAACCCACCCCCCTGGCTGCCGGGAGCCGGCGGTGGGCTCATGGGTGCCAGCGGTGTGGGCTCGTGGGGAGCTGGTGGTGGGCTTATGGGGAGCCAGTGGTGGGCTCATGGGGTGCCGGCAGTGAGCTTGTGGGGTGCTGGCAGCGGGCTCGTGGGGAGCCAGTGGTGGGCTCGTGGGGGCTGCATGGGACGCGGAGCGGGTTGCTGCGTGTCAGCCGGCTGCGGCGTTGGAGCAGCAAGTGCGATGACCTCAGAGCTTGGCCCGCCTCCAGCAGTGCCTCGGTGCGGTGTTTGAGCCGCGTTATCTCAGGCTCGCTTAGAACAGGCTCTTAATCCTGGCTCACACGGAGCCTGCGTACTCGGACAGCCAGTCCAAGCCGAGCGGACGCTGAGCCCAGGCGCTTTGGTAAGAGCACATCCCAGCTGTCTGCAGCGAGCAGCAGGGAGTGAGGACGGCTCCTTGCACACCCACGCAGCACAGGTGGGCTCTGCGCTTTCCTAGCATCTCAACATTCTTTTTTTTTTCTTTTTCTTTTGAGTTTGAACAACATTTCCTCCCGCCGCTTTGGCTGCATGTTGAAAATAGAAACTGAAAATAAGAAAGATACAGCCTGACATTTCTGCATCTCAACAGAAAGGCTGGCCCTGGCGTTGGCTCGGGCTTTCCTGGATGAGGGTGAATAATTAGCCATCGAGCCACGTTCTCTCTGCCCGTCTGGGCAGCGGACCCCCAGCACACGCTGCCCCGGCGGCTCCTCTTCCCCCCAAACCACTGTCACGCAGCAGAGATGATTCACACCAAACTTTCCACAAGTTTGGTTTAAAACAAGACCTGTGCCATCCCCCAGGGCCCAGGCTTTTGGTTTCATCGCTCTCCTTGGCGCGGTACTGCTGGTGCCGCTCAGCCCGGTACTGCCTGGGAACAGCACGGAAGTGGAAAGGCCCCCACTCCTGCCTCCCTGCCAGCTCCCTGCCTCCCAGCCCCGACAGAGGAAAAGGAAACCCCCGTCGTCCCGCCAGCGACATGCGCAGCCGGCTGAGCCCGCACACTTGGCCTGGAGCTCGGGAACCAGGAAGGTTGCAAAGGGGTTGTAAAGCCCCCCTTTGCAAAGGGGTTGTAAAGCCCCCCCACGCCAGGATGCCATGCCCAGGAAGGGCGCTGGGGGGATGCTGGAAGAGGGGCTCACCTGCTGGGATGGGGTGCACGGGGCTGGGTGGTTGTGGCACCACTGCTGATATATCCCAAGCAGGCTGGAGGTGCTTGGGGTCCCCCTGCCCCTCGCCCCGCTCCCCTGGGCCCAGGCAGCTCCCAGAGCGATGCACACCCGCGCGCCCTCGCATCACTCACGGGCAGCTCCGGGGAAAGGCGACGTCCCGGCGTCCCTCAGACAGGTGCAGGCACCAGGGCTGTGCCAGATCCCGGGGAAAGAGCTGGCATCAGCCGGCGGGCAGCGCGGCGTGGGGAGACCAAGGCGGCAGCGTGGCTGGCAGCGCCGACTGCCGCTCTGTGCCCACATAGGACGAGGAAGTATGGATAATCCTTCGCCT
Organism: Ardeotis arabs; assembly: GCA_011801015.1. NCBI lineage: Eukaryota > Metazoa > Chordata > Aves > Otidiformes > Otididae > Ardeotis > Ardeotis arabs. Next base: position 61,552 of record JAAGAY010001822.1, read on the forward strand.
GGCTATTTTTTTCCTCTCATGTGATCTTGTTTTTGGACTGCTATTTTGGGGCTGGACTCCAGCCCAGGTGAAAGACGGCGATTTAAGTCAGGCTGCCTCCCCCGTGGCCCACGGGGCCTCCCAGGACCCCTGCCTGCCTGGAGGACGGGGTGAAACCCTGCCGCCGGCTCGGGTTTGGTGTGCGCTTCCCAGCCCTTTCCTTCTCTTGCTGCAAAGCATTTCTGCTTCTGTCCAGTTGGGGGATGATGGCAAACCGGCTGCGGCGTGCGCGCTGTGCCCACCTGCCCCTCCGCCCCAGCCCGCGGGCACCCCATGTCCCCCAGAGCTCTTGCCGGGACTCGCACAGTTAGCAAGTTAGCACCGTTAGCCCTCTTTTTGCCCATTTCCCCCCAGAAACAGCCTGTCAGGAAGCTGATGGGAGATAAATAAATGAAAAAAAAATGCTGGCAGCCTGCAGCAGCCTTGGCACAAACTGATGCGAGGCCTGACCTGTGAACTGCCCGTCATCCCCCTTGCACCAGTCGCGGGCGTCCCACCAGTCCTTGGAGGAGATTGGTGTGCAGGGAGGTGGGGGGCTGCCGGGGGTCTCTCCCCATGATATGTGGGAGGCCAGACCCCGCTCTGCAGCCTGCGTGCCTCCTGCCCATCCCTGCCCCAGGACCTGCTCTGGAGACAGGTCCCTGGGGATGCCCTGGTGCCTCTGGCCTCACGCGCTCAGCACCGGCAGGGCTGGCTGTTTTTACCCCATTTGTGTCTCCAGCCCTCTGGATGGAAGCTGCAGGGTGCCAGCGGGGCGGTGAAGAAGGGCAGCCCGGTTCTGCCGGCTCGGGGGGGGCAACGGGAGTTACCCCCTGCGTGGGCAGGCGTGGGGCAGAAAAGGAATGTCTGGGCCGGGACACGGTGTCTCGCCTGTCCCCACGGGCGGGAGTCTCATGCAGACACAGCGTGCCCTTTCCCGGGGTGGCGGGAGGAGCGGACGCTCTCTTGGCATATTCAGTTGCCTAAATTGGGTCTTTGCATGAACAAAAACAGTTAAAGGGGTCCCCTTGTAACGGGGCTGATCCTGCTGGGGATTTTTCGCTCTGTAGAGGCGGCTGGGGCAGGGACGGGGAGAAGGGGATTTTGCAGCTGGGAGAGGGTGTGCGCACGGACACACCTTTGCCCTGACAAGCAGAGTTTTCTTTTTCCTGCTTCCCATTAACCAGTTTGGTGTGAAATAGGGAATTGCTCTCTGACACCCTTGAAACGCCCCGTTCTCTTTCGGGACGGGACGGGAGCCCCTGCTGTAGGAGCAGCACCAGGGTACCAGCTCTTCCTGCACACTGGCTGTGCGGGAGAGGGTTTGTGAGCCGGACGCCGCACAGAAAGCGCTGTGAGGCCGCGCGGCCCGTCCGGAACAATTCCGGTGTGCGGGCTGGAGGGGAAAAGCACCCCTGAGTAACGTGAGAGAGGATTTCGGTCCGGGAAGGGATGAACGAGGGGGCTGAGCAGGGAAACCTTGCCGGAGGAGGCAGCGGGGCCGCCAGGGGGCGCCGCGGGGCCGCAGCTGGGCGCAGCTGGGCGCAGCTGGATGTACGGGGCGCAGCTGGATGCAGGGGCACAGCTGGATGGGGCGCAGCTGGCTGGGGGTGCGGGCACTGCTGGGGGATGCGGCACAGCGGGAACAAGCGGGAGCGGGTGAGGTGGGGGTTTGGCACGGAAGGGGGGCAGCACCTCTGGCGGCACAGCTGGAGCTGGGGCACAGCTGGGGTCGGGGCACAGCAGGAGTGGCTGTGGCACAGCTGGCAGCTGCGGGGCGGCTGAGGCCCATGCAGGTGATGGTGGTAGCAGCTGCAGCATCCGCATCTGGAGCACATCTGGGTGGCAGCAGAGCTGGTAGCTACGGCCCAGCCAGCAGCTGTGCACATCTGGCGGTGCCCCCACCGCCGGGGGCCCGGGGCCCAGGTTACCTCCGCTGGCTCCTGAGGCCGCTGCAGCTGCTCAGGGCTGCGGTTTCTTCCTCCGGGACCACAGGCAGCACCCGGCCTCTGCTCCTTCGGGCAGTGGCTGAGGTGACCGGGAAGCAGCGGAAGACAGCAGGAAGGCTGTTTCTCATTACCATCATCGCATTCACCCTGATTTCTGTCAAAAACCTGCCACTCTCCCAACCAGGCACGCAGCGGAGTGATGTTGTTTGGCTTTTCTGCAGCCCTGCACATTTCTCTCAGTCCTGGCTCATTTGCCAGGATGCCTTTGGCCTTTCGCAGTCCCCGTTTCCCAGGAGGGAGCACCCCCTCCCAAAGAATGGCGCCCGTTCTTTGTTTCTTAACGGGTGACCTTATATATTGCACCGAGCGCTGTTTACTTGCGCTCAGCACCAGTTCAGAGTCAAGAGCTGGTTCCCAGAGGACTCTCCTGGATACACTGACCAAGCGAGGCATCTTCTCCTGTAATTACATTTCTGGGGCAGCAGACATTTTCTGATCCATTTAATATGTGCCCTGTTGCATTTGTTACAAATCAGATACGCAGCAGAAGCCCTATTACCTTAAAAGTACTGCTGTTATCAAGTCCTGACTTAATTACAGTTTTATCTAAAAATAGATCCGGTTAGCTTGACAGAATCCATTTTTCCTGCTCCCCTGCTGCCCGGCGTTGTTTCCTGCTCCACCAAGCCCAGCGTTGCCCACTGGCACACCAGCTTTTCACTGTCCCGCTCCTCCAAAATGTACCCGATGTTACCGCAAGGAGCCTGGGAGGCTCCTTGGGGCGCAGGGTGCCCGGCTCTGGCTGCTTTTCTCCTTTCAGACTTCGGGGGCTGCGGACACCCGGGTAATTCCTAGAGGCAGGGAAGCGGTGCATCGCCCGCTGCTCCTCACCTCTGCGCTTTGCCAGAGCTGCTTCTGTTTACCAAACCCACCCAAGGCAAGGCCCGCAGCCGATATCTGCTCGGCATCATCACTTTCCTCTTTCCTCCGATTGTTGTATGGTTTCCACAGCTTCCCTAGCTGCCTCCCCTTCCCTGGAAGCCAAGCCAAGGCAGCTTTCTTCCCACGTGGGAAATGCTTTCTTAGCCTGAGTGGTGTCCGTCACTGGTGGCTCTGAAGGAAAGATGGAAACGTCCCGTCCATGTATGGCCCCATCACAGCGCGCATCGCTAGGGCTGGCCCAGCTAGCCCCCACGGCTGGGCATGCCGCGGGTTGCACGGGGCGAGTGCTGAAGGAGGAAAACACCACGCCTGGGAAGAGCCGCTGTCTCTGGATGCATCCCGTGCTATTCCCTGCCAGCATCTCCCACCCAAACCCATCCCAGAAGGGCTCACCGCCCAGCAGCCACTTCCAGGGCTGCCCGAGGACCTTCCCAGGGGAGCACCGTGGGCTGTAGTTTGCTTACGCCAAAAGGAGGAAAGAAAAATCTGTTTCCATCATCAAATATGTGGGAAATATAAATTTAAAATCAGTCAGTAAAAGATGAATGTGGCGGAATCAGCGTCACATGCTTTCCAGATGCAGTAAGATGTATTTTCAGGCGTTTGCTGCCCCTTCCTTCTGCGCACTGGGCAGGGCTGGGTGCCAGGGCGCTCAGGACCCACGGGTGAGGCCGAGGGGGCACAGCTTTGCTGCCTAAGAAGGTTTTTCCTCCCTCGGTGGGTGCGCGGGAGGGGAAGGAGGGCCGCCCGGGGACCCCAGCGTGGCGGCTCATTCGGGGACATCGGCTCCGCTCATCGCGGCGTTGGATTTTCTGATCTGAACCCCCGGTAGGAAACCAAAACTGGGGCTTCAGCGCCCGGGGGCTGCTCCAGGAGATACCTCACTGCCCAACATCTCCAGGAATTCCTGATTTTGTCTTTGTCAGCCCAGCCACTTGTGCAAACAGTGTCAGCCGGGCTGGCCGCACAAAGCAAGGTCGGTTACGAGCCGCTCTCCTGGAACCGAGGCGCTTGGAGCTGGCACAAAGAAATCTCTGTCTCTCCCCTTCGCTGGTATCCTGGCAATTAACCCAGAAAATCGCAGCTCGCCCTTCTCTTGGGTGCCAAGTGCGGGGCTGCATGGTGTGTGGGGTCGGCTGTCCCGGCGGTCCCCAGCCACGCGGGGAAATGGAGCGGCCAGTGTCCGACTGGGAAGTAGGAAAGGAACAGGGACCTCACCTGCTTCCAGAAGAAGTGAGGAAAATCATCTAGGTTTTTACACTGAATTATTTTTAAGACAGGTATGTGCAGAAAACAGCAAAATTAGGAGTCACCTTGGCTCAAACGTGGGCAACCTGACCTAAATGCTGACAAGGGCCGTGGGAAGGGCTTGGTGTGCAGGCCAGGACTGTGACAATCCTGAGTACTCCACGGGGCTGTTAGGATAAAATACAATCACTGCCTGTCCAGACGGGGCCGGCGGACCCGCACGGGGAAGTACTCTTAAATAATTAAGAAATGTTCTCTACTCAATTTGCCGCTGTACTTCCTACAGATCAAATTACTGAAAGAGGAATTCAATTTCAAAGTCATTTAAAAAGTCTCTGGGTTTGTTCTTTTGATTTTTTTTTTCTTGTTTCATTTTTTACTATGTAAAGTCACAGGAAAACCTCACTGCAGCTAATAAAGGCATAACGAGCAAGAAAATTAATGATACAAAAACGAAGGCAGTGGGAAAGAATGTAAGTCATGCTTAAACAGTATTGTAGAAAATACAGTTCCCTCAAGTCCAACCCACAAGGAAACAAATATTTAATTGTACAGTAAATAACACATTTTTATTTTAAGAGCGGCCCGTTTCAAACTGTCTCTCAAAGCCAAGCGAAGATAAACAGGCGTGCAAGCCGGCTCGCACAGAGCCCACGCCCCGCTGCGTCCCGCCACGGGGAGGGGAGAGCAGAGAAACCCAAACTGGGGACGAACGAACAGGGCCAGACCCGTAACTGGGAACTGTTAGTGGTTCCAGAGGGACAGCTTTGTAGGGAAAGGGACTGCTGCTCTCCCGGGAACTTGAGCGAGAAGCCACAGAGGAGTGGGATCAGAAAGGAGAGCGTTGTAGGGGGACGGGCGCCGCGGTGCCCACCCCGGGAAGCCGACCCTCGGCCGGGCTGCTGTGCCCTGCGTGCCCTGGCAGCGGGCGGCAGATGAGGAGCCCTCCAGTCGCTTCACAATTTTAATAGCAAACGGAATGGCTCCCAATCGTCAGTGTCTGATCTGCGTGCTCCAAGGGCACGTCCTTGGCAGATGCTGCCGTGAAAGTAAACACGGTGCGGCGACGGGGTTTTCTGTGGCCAGGCGAACGCGAGGAGGCGGATCTGCTGACTGCGACCCGGCCCGACGGCTGCGTTGGCTGGGGTGTACTGTGCAGCGTGAGGACACCTCACGCTGTGACCTTGAGCAGATTAAATATATGCCTGGAAAAATAATTGAGTTGATGAGGATAATTTTATTCTCCTGCTCCCGCAGCTGCATGCCTCACGCGCAGCTTTGGTCCCCTTGTCCCCCAGAAGCACGGTGAGGCCACCGCACCGACCCGTGGGGACAGGCAGGTTTTCTGGCTGGGCGATGCGATTATGTGCTGACACGGGAAAAGTGGGTAAAGCGAGGCGCCGGGATCCGGCCGTGCCTCCGCTGCGGGCATTGCGGAAATGGCACTGACAGTCCTTATTGCTCTCCTTGGAGAGCTCTCGGGTACCGAGAAACGTAACGCTGCAGGCCCATGGGTACAGGAACTTTACTGACCTCCACACCTCCCCGCAGCCGGTTTAACACAATCTGGTATTTGCTGACTCGCTCCCAGTGCCACACTGCCGTCCCCACTCCCCACCCACCACGAGACCCCGGATACCGAAATACCGAGAGGAAAAGCCCAGCTTCGGCCCCTGATCCTCTCGGCTCGGAAGAAGCTGCCTCCCTGGAGTGGGACGAAACATCCTTCAATTCCAAGCCGCGGTCCCTCTCCGGCTGCGGGTGGGCTGCGGCCAGAGGGGCAGGGGTTGGAATCCTCCCCGACGGGCAGCTCCTCGTCCTCCTTACGTTCATTGACTTAACAAAATGCAAATCTGTTTCCTGGTTCTTCTTCTCTTTTCTTGTAAGCCAGCCTGATGGCAGTGTCTCTGTTCCTCCCCCAGTTCCTCTCGGCCACCTGGCTCTGGCACCTCGGACACCCCGAGGTCCCCATCCCACGCAGCCGCCCGAGCAGGAGAAGAGGGACCCTCCCGCTGGGCTGCCCTTCCCCGTCTTCTGCTGAGAGAAGGAGAAGGAAATTTCAGCCCCTGGGACTGCAGGGAAGGGTGCAGACAAAGTGCAGAGCTAAGGGCAGGGGGGACAGTGATGCTGGGGGTCTGCATTTGGCAGTCGGGCAGAAGAACCCGCCGCGGCCAGCTCCTGCCTCCCAGTCCCAGCCCCGAGAGCAGAGCCCTTTGTCTGGGTTTCCCGGCAAAGCCGGGATAGTTAGTGGGGATTTCCACAGGACTTGGAGATAACATTAGCTACTTTGGAAGGTATTTTTATCCAGGAAAGGCAGTGGCTGTGCTATAATTGTGAAAATTAAAACAATTTCCACCGAAGCCAACAGTGGGGAGCTGGTGCAAAGCTGGCACCAGGGCAAAAGGAGCCTGTGGGTAAGGGGTGGTCACCGAGCGCGGGGAGAGGAAATCTCCATCCAGTTTCCAGGAGCAGAGGCAGAAAAAGAGGGAACACCGAGGTCTGGGACCACTGAACAGAACCAGGAGGAAATTAATATTTACACGGGGAGAGTCGGCGCTTACATCCATCTTACGGGTCGTACCAGGGCTAATGCGCAGCAGACATCTCTGGAAACCCTCCAGAAAGGAAACTGGAGTTTGGTTTGGGAACTTCTGGTTCTAATTCCTGGAAACACAGCTTCAGCTCAATTTCACAGTGGTTTGTGACTTTTTTCCAGTGGTTATACAAATTTTGGGAAAACATTCCTCTCCTTGGAATTGTGTTATGATAATATAACCGGTCAGAGGTTTTGTACGGCTCCAAACCACCTCGTAAGGCGCCTGCAAGAAGTCGTCCCGTCTGCCTCGCGCGGCCCGGCGGCTCGCGGTGGTGCTGAGGGATCCTCGGGGACGGTTCATCCACCGCGCGCCTGCAGCGTTATCGCAGCCTGCCTCTGTTCCTCGACACGCGAAGGGAGCGGGCCCGCAGCGCCTGTCGGGTCGGGGTTCGAGCTAGCCACCGCATGCTTTTACACAGCTGGATCCTGTCTCCGGTCCGTGCGAGCCACGCAAAGCTGGGAGCAGCACGGAACGGGGGGAAAACTGAGCTGCAGGGCAGGTGCTGGCCAAGGGAATGGCTCTGTTTATACGGGACACGAGGAAGAGATTTTTCACGATGTGGGTGGTGAGATGCTGAAGCAGGTCGCCCAGAGCAGCTGTGGGTGCCCCATCCCCAGCAGTGTCCAAAGCCAGGTTGGACGGGGCTCTGAGCGACCTGACCTGGTGCAAGGTGTCCCAGCTCAGGGCAGGGGGGTGGAATGGGATGGTCTGTAAGGTCCCTCTGGGATTCTCTGACTCTGGGCGAAGGGCGAAGGGCGAAGGGCTCACTCTCCCTGGGGTGCTGAGGAGGGAGCCAGCTGGGAGAGGGACCAGCTGCAGGGCATCACTGCTGACGGGACGCAGGGCGGAGCGGGGTTTAAATGCCGCTGCTGGAGCTGGCTGCAGCCCTTGGGGGAGCTCTGCAGTACCCCTGGCTGGGGGGCTGCGTGCTGGGACCTGCTGCTGCAGCAGCACCGGGACTCGGCTCCAGCTCCTGTGCAGCCAGAGGCAGGTGGGGTGAGTACTGGAATGGGGCACGCAGGTGTTTAATGCAGGTGGTGGCCAAAAGCCGTCCCACCTTGGGTTTGGGCTGGATGTAGGGGATGTGGTTCTGCTACAGGAGCTCACCTGGGTGAACCTTGCTGGCAGGTGCCCTGGCAAAAGCTGTGGCTCTGATGGCTGGCTCTGTGGTGCTGCATGGTGTAAAGCAAAACCCTTCAGCGAGGTTGAGCCCTCGCAACCCAGGAGGGAGCTGTGGGCTTTGGCTGCTCATGAAAATCACACCCTGCTTGCCTTAGGCTGCTGCCCTGCCTTTCTCTGAAATTGGAAGACCAAAAACCTCATAGACTTAAAAGTTTAGGTTTAAAAGTGTCACTTTACATTCAACAATCTTAATTCTGAGCTGCCTCTCTCAGCTATAGGTTCAAAGCTCGGGGTGTGCATTGTATTTCTGACGCTCTGGCTCGCGTGGCCAGCGTGGTGCTGTCAGGTGCCCTGGGAGCCGGCTGCGGCTCTGCTGTGCCTTGGTATCGCCAGAGCCCGGCATCCCCCCGGCGCCCCAGCACCCCTCCCATGTCCAGCTGAAGTAGGCTACTGCAAGAACCTGCTGAGGAAGGCAAGGCGGCGGGTGTCCTCCAAACCAGAAGGGTTGTGAAGGCTTTGCACAAACAGCAGGAGCTGGGATTTGCTTTAGGGGCTTCACGCAATGCTCGTTTCCTTGCCCAGCTATGCAGCCTGTGGTTTGTCTGGCACAACTGGGTTCTCAAGGCTGTGGCTCCAGCTGAATCCGAAACCTGGAGTATGGCTTTTTCCCTTAACTCGACCGGTTCTGAGGGTGTCGCTTACAGAGGAGAGCTGAGGAATGCACGAATTCCTTGGCGTGGATCTGCGTGGTGGTTTTCAAAGGGGATGTGTGGTGTGTGTGTGATGGAAAGCGATTGACTTCCAGCCTTTGGTGAGTGCTGGGTATAAAAAAGCATAGGTTACATCTCTGGTGCCCACCGCTGCTGTTCTGTCTGCAGAGCACACACCAGTAAGTCTTTCTGGGAGAGGGTGACCTGCTCCTGCACCCCCAGCTCACCGGGGCGCCTGCTGCTGCCTCTCCCCAGCATGTACCCTCGCGTGACAACCTGTGAAAGTGTTTTTCCACGGAGCATTACGAGACCAAAGCTGACATGTAGAACACGGATAGAGGCTAACATTTTGTGTTTGCAGAGGAAATGAGGGGCAGCTGCTTGGCTGGGCCTTTGAGCTTTTGTATTCCCCCCAAAAATAGAGTAAGAATAGACAGATTGTTTGGCCTTTCCTGACAATGAAACTCTGTCATATCTATAATTAACTCTGGTATTTAAATAATTCTTCCGTGGACATTTTTGAAGGTTTTGTAGCCCTTGGTTCACTTACTACTTTTCCACTTCAGCTTCCTGCGCTGCAGTGATTCCCAGGGGCATGATTAGTTTCACTTTTCCATTTAATTGAGAACTTGTTTCTGACTTTGCCTTTGTGTGTTTAGCTGCAGCTCGGGCAGCCGGGTTGATGCCTTGTCCAAAATGCACCTGTCAGCCCTTTCATGTTCCTCTAGGAAAAGCTTCCCAGGGAATTCAGAGAACATCTACCACAACGCTTTTCTTTCTTTCAGAAACGTTTTCATCACAGTGATGCAGTCCTGTAGGAATTTGGTTGCGGCTGTCAGGTTAATCCTTCACTTCAGCCCTGAGCTGCCAGGCCAGCCGTGCTGGAGCCTTGGTATATCAGCACATAGGATGGTGCGAGCCGGCACGCTCCAGCAGCACGGTGGGCTGGAGGTGTGCATGGTGGGGCTGGGTCACCCTGTCTTTGCCTGGAAGGTAATCATACCTACACGTGTAAACAATGAAGTTATGTGCAAGCCCCATCCCTTGAAACATTCAAGGCCAGGCTGGATGAGGCTCTGAGCAACCTGATCTAGTCAGGGATGTCCCTGCTCCTTGCAGGGGGGTTGGACTAGATGACCTTTGAAGGTCCCTTCCAACCCTAACCATTCTATGATTCTATGTGTGTTCTTCCCGCATCATGTTAAACGTGCTAAATGCCTCTAGACATCCGAGTTCCCTGACCCAGTAATTTCTTCCTCTCGTCTTTATGCTTGAACGATCATCACGTCTCCAGAAGTTGTGACCACGCAGTCACTGTCTTCATGATTTTAACACAGACAAAATCGTGCCACAGATAATAATGCAGTGCCTTGTTCTGTCTCTACATGCACGCACAGTGCTGTTAACACTCACAGCGCGAACGGTGCTCTAAAATGAGATTGAGAAGGGGTCGTTGGGGCTTGGATCAAACAGGGGTTTGTGCTGCTGGGGAACGGAGCTTCTGCAATCTCCCAGTGAAGGCATTACTCTCTAAAATAATGTTTCTGTTTTGTAAGTTAGTTTATGTCCAATTCCTGGGCAGGGCAGTGTGACCACAGACCCAAGCACGACAATTCTAAAAGCTGCTCTTATGGAGCACTTCAGAGTAAGGATCTCACGGTGCTTTTGGTCGTCAGTCATCAGCACCATCATCACCACCAAACACAGGGAAGACAAAGGAGACATCGAGTGTAGAAGCCTGGCTCTGCTGCTGTGAGGTTTGTCATCCTGGAAACAAAAGTCAAAGCATAACATCAGGCTAGGAAAGGCCAAGGGGATTTACGAGTACCCCTGTGCTCTGGGGAGGGTCCCGGTTCGGGGTCCTGCCAGCGGGGTGGTTTTGGGGTCACAAACTGGAACAGAAGGGAGGTTAGCAGTCAGGGCGGGGGTTGGAGCAGAGTATAAACCTGAACGAAGTAGTGAAAATGTAAGTAAGCTGCCACTGAAACTAGGGAGGGAGGAGGAGGCGGCAAACAGCACTCTGGGGAATTGTGCCAAAAATCAAAGGAGCTGGGAAATGTGCCACCCCCCGCAGCAAGCCTTACTCCTCGTTTCCAGTGCAAAAGGCCTGGCCTAGTTAGCAGAACGGAGGGTCCAGTGGAGGGTCAAGGATACGTATGTAGGGCTTCTCAGCCTTAGCTAGAGAGTACTGAAAAAGGTTTTATTTTCTTTTTAACAAGGAATCTAGGCAAACAAACCTCCTAAATTGGCTAACAGCACAAGCACCAAAAAGCTGCCAAGCCTGAGGAGCGTTTCCGTGCTCGCTCCGGACGTGCTGCTGCTGCGCTTGGAAGCTGGGTCTGGTCTATGGGCCCTGACACCTGCCAGGACGATGAGAGGAAACGGTGCATCATCTTCTGGAGACGGCTCCCTCAGACGTGTGGTGCCTGTGGGCTTTGTTACTGCGATTCCTGCTCTCCTCTCGGCGCTCCCAGACCTGAGCGGCACGCGCCAGGCGAGCGGCTTGGCAAAGACAGCGCTGTAAGTAGCTGGCATGTCCCGGGCACGTACGAAGGGGTGTGACTGCTGCAGAGACAAGCAGGAGAGAAGCCAATTAGCCCAAGACAGACGGCAGGATTGTAGCAGCTATAGTCATAGCAATATGCTCTCTGCAGCGGCGGATAACGGATTGCCCAAGGCACGAACAACAGATACAGAGACTTGGAAGGAGATGTGGAGATCATTTCTGTTGCAAGTAGGACACCACAGACTGACTAATGGTATCTCACATTGATATTTCCCTTCAAAGCAAAACCAGCTTCCAAAAGCAATTACCAAACCTGTGGTGTCCCTGAAACCCAGGAAGACTTGGTAGCATGAGTGGCTGATGATGAGTATTGCCAAAAAAATGTTCTGGAGGTTAACAAGTGTAACCTGGGAGCCAAAGGGGTTCTGTAGATTGGGAGCAGGAACCCTGGTCCTGCTTGCTTTTCACTTCAGGGAGCTCTGACCCCCCTGCAGAGGCTCATTTGTGTCACTGCTGGTCAGCATAGAGACCTGACTTCTGGGTTGTCTCACCCAGCCCTGCAAACCTGCTTGAAGGCCAGAAGGAGGGACTGCAAGGAGAAAAGATGTTAGCTCTAGAGGGGAAAAGAGGAATTGAGGAGGCAGAAATTCGTGTGTCATTGCTAGAGGCACAACTTGGGAAGGAAAGGTACCGTTCTGCTGTGAGATGTTTGTGTGTATATATGTACACATATTAGCTATATGTAAAACTCAGGAATGCTCAGCGGAGGGAGCACTCTGTCCTGCTGAAGGTATCTCTAAGGCTCTTTGCTGCAGCCACACGGAAAAGTCTATCCCATAAAAACATACCCAGAGCGTATTTCCAGGCTGACATGGCTGTGCTGGAGAAGGGGAAGCTCTTGGTGTCTACTCTGGACTTGTATTCGCAGCTAACAAAGGTCCAGGCTCACGGATCTGATCTCAGAAGGTTGTCAGTACAATAGGTCAATACATGCCCTTTGGTTTACAACGGGGAATTCAGGCCGATCCGTTGCGATGGTCCAATGTATTATCTGGAGCACTTTTTTTTTTGGCTGTGTACAATGCTTCATCTGTGCCTAGCTCAATTAAAAAAAAAAAAATCCTTGAGAGCAAGAAAGATGTGAGCGTGATATATAGGCAGATAACAAATAGACCTTGAACATTGCTGCTTGAGGGCAATTCCAAGAAAGCTCTCGTGTAGCTCCTGGTTTCTGACAGTCAAGATGCCCATTGTGGTCTCCCGAGGCTGAAAGAAATGCATTAGTGTGCCCAAGCGTCTGGTGCTTCAGACCTGATGAGGGGGTGGTTTTCCACCTCCTTGCCCTGTAATGCTGGTTCTTATTTTCACAGGCAGTGGGAACACTGCTGGGACTGGGGGTCAGCTGTCAGGGAGGAGCCTCCAAAATCCCCAACGCCAGACACTCACAGGATAACAGGGAGAATGTCCCCTGGCACACACTGCAGCACCGGCCTCACCGCCGCCCCGCCAGCGTCTGTCTCTCCGAGGCTGTGGAGATGCGGCTGTGAGTTGTCGTGAGCTGACACGGTGGCTCAGCGCTGCTGCGCGGGGACGGGGCTGGTTCCCCACCTCCTGCTCCTGCTTTACCTGGCTGGTCTCACTGAATTGAGGAGATGTGGCTGGTTGTGGCTCTGTTAGCAACGACTGCTTCACAGAGGTCCAGTAACCGCTGCAGCCAGCGCAAGGATGGGGGCAGGAAAAGGCAGCTGGGGGATGCTGTGCTCAGCCAGCTAAGGGAGCTGATCCAGCTGAAAACTAGCTTTAAAAAAAAAAAAGTGTTAATTTTCAAACTGAATCCAGCTGATTGTGTGACCCAGCAGAGGTAACACTAGTGCTGGGAGGGCTGGGAAGAGCAGCTGGGGCTGATCTGAGCTGATGCTCCTGCAATCTCCCTCTTGGCCCTGGCTGGTGTGGCCCCTGCACCAGCACCGGTGGTTATTTGATCCCAGAGTGAGCTGAATTAGGCAGAAATGGTTCACTTTTTTTTTTTTTTTTTTTTTTTTTTTTTTTTTTCTCCTGTGCTGGATGAGTTTTCTGCTGACTTTGCTCCTGGAGCGAGTTAGCTGTGGGATGCGTTGGTGACTGAGCATGGGAGAATGTGTTAATGTGTGGTCAAGGACGGGCTGGCTGGTGGGAGCGCGGGACCGCGGCGGCCGCAGCTTTCATCTCCTGGAAGGATGTGTAAGCGCAGCCTTGGAGAGGCACGGGGGAGTGTGGGATGGAGACAGTGGGCCAAGCTCTGCACCCACGGGCAGGCTTCTGCCGGTTTAAAGCGGAGCATTACTGGACCCCTACGCAGCGTCCAATTGACTCAGCTCACTTGGAGGCGAGACAACCAAGGTGCTTAAAAAAAAAAAAAAAATCAAAGCAAGGAGGCAAATACATGGGGATTGCAGAGGGATGCAAGCTATTAGCTAAAGGCAAGAGGACGTGGAAGTCCGGGATTTTTGTTTGTTTGCTTATTTTCCCCTTCGGTGGCATTGTTTTACAGTTTGGATGAACAATCCTAGCAAAATTGGGCTGGAAGGCGTCCACGGCTGTTCCTCTCCAGTGCCTGCTGCCTTACTCTGCTCCCACACTCAGAACTCAAACACAACGAGCATATCCTGACGAACGCAGCGTAAGCCGGAAAAAGGGGAGACGAGGCCGCTGCCCACCCAGGGCCTCGGTTCCAGACCTGTGGCGTGTGCAGTATTTTGTGTGTGAGAGCTTTGTAACGCTTTGATTCTGTCCCCATCAGAAAATGACAGTCTGAGCATCGTTACTTTCTGTGGTCCTGGAAAGGTGGTGAAGGGAAATTGTTTCCAGCCCCGAATACTCTGATCCTCTAAGGCAGTGTCCTACAAATCTAGTTCCAGGTTCTTCTGTACTAGCTGTAAGTGCTGGAGCAGTCTTTTACTATGAACAATGGCGATGTAAAAAGATAAAACCAAAATATGTGCTCCTGCGGCTTTCTACAGTGTAGAATTAAGGAACATAATCCAAATAATATCATCTAGTGCTTTTATAGGGCTGTATGCATATGGCCTAAATGACAGCTAATTAAACTTTATATCCTGCCTACAAGATAAGCATGTAATTAGTATTACATCCTTTTTTTTATAATTAGCAGACCTCGTGCAAAAAAAATGTGGCTCGCAAACCGTATTTGAAGGCAGTGACTCAGCCAGAATTAGGCTGTGGTGTGAAGACTGAGAAAATCGTGCTTTAGATCTGCCGGTGAATAAAAACAGCAGAGACAAAAGGTTGA